>CM046387.1:11383323-11591822 GCA_025413485.1 Ficus microcarpa
TTAATTAATTGATTAACAATTAATTAATTAATTATAAGAGTTAGTAGATGATAATCAAGATTATTATGTTGAATAACTACATAATTATAATGCATGATTAATTAGAGATTAATTAGTCATTAATTATTAATCATTGATATAATCATCAAAATAACTATGGATGATCAATTAGAGATTAATCAAACATTAATTATTAGATTAATCAAATTAATAATTAATAATTAATATATGAGAAATAATACTTAAGTAACATAATTAAATTATTAACAATATAATTATTAATAAGTCAATTAAAATTATATAATTCAATTATAATTACTCAATTAAATAAAGTAATAATTAACTATTATCTAATTTATTAGTTAATCAAGTAATTAATTAATCAATTAAATTTTAATAAAAATAAATTAAATTAAATTAATTAAATAATAATTAGTAGAAATTTATTTTTAACCGTTAATAATTAATAATAATTAATTGTTAAGATTAATTATGATATAAGTAAATTAAGTTCATTATAGTTTATAAAATAAATGAATAAATGAATAAAGTAATATAACTATGATTTTATCTAATAATTAGATATTGTTAAATTAAGATAATTTCTCAAATCTGCATAGTAGAAGATACAACTCCGAACATTTAAGCATATAAGACAAGTAAGTATAAACCTCATCTACGGCATGGAATAAAATTTTTTCTTTTGATGCTCTACGTTTGTTATGAATTAACTTGATGATGTGATGAGTATATGAGTTATACATATTGCTTTGATTAAGTATTTGACGTGCATAATTTCTCTTGCACTGACATGATCGACATGCCTCACAGATATTTATGTCATAATGATAGATGCATAATAACATGTAAATACATACATCATCACAATTAATAAGAATGAGATAAGTAAAAGATAGGATTAAGTGTCGTACCAATCTCCAATTAGTGTAAGAATATGATAAGAATGAAAGTTATAAGATATGACATTGGAAGCTATTGAAGGGTCGCTCCCTTAACTCCCCATTGGTTGCACGCATATGGACCCGACATAGGAGCCCTTAAGTGAACAAGACATGTATATAATGAAGCATAAATGAACACACATGATCACATGCACTTTTGAATATTTTTGATATTGTGTGTGATGATATGATTTTATGAAAATGTTTTGTGATATATTGTTTGTACTTGCTGAGCGAAAGCTCATACCTGTGTGTTCATGCTGTAGGTAACGTGGGTAAGCAGCCCGCTACTTAGTTATTTCATGGACTGGCGAAACTGTACAGAGGCGATGAAGGAAGGGAGTGGGATACCACCACGAATTTAATTTTCGCATTTAGACTTCATAAATTATTTTGTAACGACTATATTTATAACTATGCTCTAAGGTTTTGGTACTACTAAATTAGTATGAGTACTTTACGAGAAAAAGACTTTAAACTCTTTCGTTTTAATCAACATGAAGTTATAGCTTTTTAAATATTATCTAAATACGATTTGAATAGTATAATTATTATCTAGAGGTTTTCAATTTTCTCAGTTAAAATTTTTAATAAATTTAATGTTTATAGTACGAATGTGATTTAAAAAAAAGATTAAACAAACATAAATAAGTGTTAAGGCTAAATTAAATAAGATCAAACAAGCTAGTTATCGATTCGAAAAGTTAAGTCATTACAGTACTAGCTAGAGTACAGTTTTGTGGCAAAGCTTTTGATTATCCTGTGAACACTTTTCTTCCTTTCATGAAGTTCGGGCTAAACCGGAAATCTGGCCTCGACCGGTTCTAACATCCTGGAAGTCAAATGATGACCTGAGAACCGGGAACTACACTTACCAGATGGATCTAACCGGATACCCACAGGTGGCTGTTTAAAGCGGTCATACTAAATTATGACAGGCTGGTTCTTGGACAGGCCGAAGATTGAGTGGTGTACCCGAAATGGTTTCCGGATACATCATCAATGCAAGCTATGTGGACAACAAAAATGAGGTCATCATTAGCTACGGAATTGTCAACAACTCAAATTCAGTTTTCTCCAGATTAGTAATACTAGAGTTAGGAACAGTAGGACTGTCCATGTGGCATGATCAGCATCAAGAGTGGGTTGAATTCTGGTACGCTCCAAATGACTTGTGTGACAGCTATGGGAACTGTGGCGCAAATGGAAATTGTGATTCGTCATACCCAAGCATGTTTCAGTGTGTGTGCCTGCCTAGGGTTAAACCCCGACCAGGTGGAAGTTGGGACTTAAGAGACACAACAGGCAAGTGTGGACTTAAGAACATGGAGCACATGTACATCCTTGTGTAGAATTGGTAGGACACTTAGTGTAAAGTTCCTTGTTGGTGCAAACTTTGTCGAGGTTCGTCATCTGCTTTATGTGTTCTTGGAGAAACTTGTTCTGAGAGCACATTTTCTCTATGGGTTTGAAAACAAGCTAGCAAAGTTTTCCAAAGGTGGTGTCTACAATAGTCTTGTTGGTTACAGAGAGTAATCTGAATGTCTCTTCTCCTAGTGGCTCTGGGATGGAGGAGAGGAACACTTGCTTGAGATTGGGATCATTAAGTCCACCAATAAGATAGAAGCGGCGTGAAATGTTTTGAAAATGAACTTCAAGGTCTTTTTTGTGTATTGAACAACATTTCATCTTAAAGAATTCTGATTGAGCTTGCTCAACAATCTGAGTTTCTTGTCCACAAAATTTTGAATATAGTTGGGCTAACACTCCTTCAACTAATTCTGTTTGGAGGAACATAAACTGTCTATATTCTCCTAAACTCATCCACCAATCTTGTAAGATTCCTACAAATCTTAAAACAAATTGTAACAAGATCAGACAAGATTAAGCATTTGGCTTCTGAATTTCAAGGACAAGAAAATCTTTAAACTCTTGGAATTTATTTCTCCATTGAGAATGAGGCATATCATCTAGAGTAAAGGTCTGGATTTTCCCATTAGAGGTTGCTGATGTTGAAGTCGGAACCTGTGGTTGTTGTGGCTGGTGATCTGGCTAATTCACTGTTTCATCTTATTGTTCTTTTGGTTCTGGAATTTCTATCACTGTGGGTCCTTGTTAAGTAGAAGGCTGATCTCGAGCCATCATGAGAGGTTGAGGGGATTCTGGTTCTTCTAATCCAAAATCATCAGAAGACCAATCTTCTTCTTCAGGGATACTTTCTTCTTCTTCTAAAGAGATATCCAATTGCTGAAGTTGAACTTGTGGCAGTTGCTCCATACAGTGGTGTTGGATCAACTTGGTTAAAGGATTCTGGGATGATTTCTTCTGAACCATCATCTGGGAAGAGGTTGGTGGTTTATATGGTTGAGCTTCTGCTTCTTGACCTTCTACTTTCTGAGGAAATCATCTTGGTCAAGAAGTCTCTTAAGCCGTAAAACATGATCTTCTTTATAAGGAACCACCGGTAGTGGTTGTTCTTATTTGGAAATGGTCACAAATCACCATGGAATAGTGTTTGGCATTGAGAATCTTGTTTGAGCTTGTGTCTAGAGAGCGATTAGCTGTGTCCTTAGAGACTTCATTTCTACTTCTTTTTCTAAAAATAATCTGTTTGAAAAGGAACGGGTACCAGCAAGTCTCAAGAGCTCTAGGTGAGTTTTTTGAATTTGTTATTTAAGTTTTTATAGGAGAGTCTGTGATTTCATCATTCCAATATTGCAATGATCAATTTTAGATTCTACTTGAGAAATCCTGTAATCAATCTTCTGGAGGACCATATTCTAGGCAATAAGGTTCTCTGATTGTCAATTCAGAACTGCTTCTACAGGGCTAACCTTCTTGGTTGTACCATCTGATTCAACAGCTTTTGAATTTTACACCTTTGGCTATCGTGTCTCCATTCCATCATTAATAGTTGTTGGTTGGAGTGGAGGAAATTCATCATCATAAGAAACGGAAGACATCATGTGGACCTAAGGAAATGGTGCTGAACTATTTGGGGCTGGAAATTGCTGTCCTTTCTTCTGTAGGTACTACTGGGCATGTTTATAACAGGGTAATACTAGTGGAGCCATCAGTGGAGGTTCTAAAGGTGAAGGGGGCTTTCTTGTATGGTTATCTTGATCATTATCCCAACTAGTAGGGACAATCGATTTGGTCGTTCTTGGAGGCGGGGTATATTTGACTATATAGTCAAATTTTCCCGAGGGTTGTCCAAGAGTACTGATGTTCTTATGACCATCATGGAGTTGTTGTTTTAGCCTTCGGCCTGAGCCGACCTTCTTAGGATGAACTTGAGAGTCATCCTGTTGAGAATCCTTGATACAGTCTGGATAGAAGCACACATCCCAATAACAGTGTCCTGTCTGGGATTTGTGGGCATATTATGGTGTGCCATCAGTCCTGAAAGAAAAGATTTTTGCTTGTTTAGGAGTGATTGGAGTCATCATGTACTGGGTTGGAAAGATACTACTGGGAGCTTTTTTGGATTTGTTGAAGGTAATCAAGGTTGATCCATCCTTCTGGGTTGTGAATGTTGCATCGGAGGATTGGACCGCAACATGGGATTGATGAAGCTTCTCGTAGTTGGTCATCCATGAATCTTGAAGAAGCTTTTTTAATTCTTCTGTGGGGATCTGCTTGGGGATCTGAGTACACATCGGAGCATTTTGGGAGTCTACAGTGATCATCGGGGCTTTTGTGGTCCTTGGAAGGGCCAGATCCAAAGCATGATTCTGGACTCTGTATATCATTTGGTAATGTAGAGTTATAGAAATGGAACTTGGATCCATATCTATTCCTGTGATCTGTAGTTGGACTTTGAGGGCGTTCAAAAGACAAGGGTCTTAGAGAGACATGCAGAAGTTGGGGAAGATTGTTGTGATGATTGTTCCTACATTCAGGGCAGTTTGCATAGTTGCAATAACGACATCCCTGTATCTTTTGTGTCCAGAATCCAGTAGTACAAGTCGAGCACAAACTGGAAGTTCTTTTCTCCCATGAAAGTTGAGGGCTAATCGGATAGCACCAAAGTAGAGGTGTGTAAAACCTTGTGTCTGCCACTGAGCTAGGTATTCTAGAGGAATCTCCAAAGATAAAAAGTGTTCTTGAGTAGTGGCTGAGAGGTTACATTTGCTGAATTTTGTAGATTGGATGTATTCTTTCATGATTCTGGGAGTGTGTTTAATGAGTTGTCTAAAGGATCCGGTAATGGGATTTACTCGTTTGGTAAACGCATGGTATGGGTTTATAAGAGAAAGACTTTAGAGGTCACTTTTTCTTCATTAGAAACATAGTTTACCTCATAAAGATAATCTAGCTTAGAAGCAGAGTTTTTACGGAGGGAAGGAGAAGTGGTTAATAAGAAAGGGGCTAAAGTAGGCTGTATAGCAGTATTTGAGGAGGTGCTAGGTGTTTCAGTAGTTGTGTTTTCCATAAAAGGTAAGAATGATATACTTCTTAGAATATGTATAACATGTTATAATACCATACAAATAATGTTTATTATATCTGAGCAATGATGACCACGCACAACTAGAAAGATAGGGATCAAAGCAAACTGACTCTTAGTGGGGTCCGAGCTTTGAAAGCTTTTACATGTCATTGAAAATTCATTTGTTTGAAATAAACCAAACCAAATCAAACCAATCCCCCCCCCCCCCTTTTTTTTTTGTTCAAACCAAACCAATCGGTATGACAAAGAATTGCATAAATTTTGCTTTTTAATCATATTACTTCCAATGACTGCAACCAAAACATATATGATGAACGATATCAAGGCATTATCGATATCAAGACATTATCTAAAAGTTGCGAGGTAACAAGTCAAACTTAGAATACAGGGGATAAGTGACAAACGACAACATAAAACACAAACATTTACATACGCTTCAGCACACTACTAAAAACATTCTACGGATGATTGTAAACATTATTTCTTTAATCATCAAATTTTCATCAAATTCTATTTTAGATGCTATATATGTATATGTTTAATTTTGACAAGATAAGTCAACCAAGTGGTTAAACGTAACTATGGATACAATTAAGACGATAACGACATATAAACTACATTCCAAAAACAAAAACAGACCAGGTGACGCATTTGTGCAATAAAAAAGACATGGATACATGTGGAGACTTCGTCAAGTTTCGTCAATAAAAATAGGTCGGGAAAAATGGATCTGAACAATTCCTAAATTTCATAATTTCCCAATTGCAATTGCCCATTATTTGTGCAGGTAACAATGAAGGCGTTTCTAAACTACACAACAACAGTTGCAATGTTTCACATCTTCCTTGCTTCCCCCTTTTGCATGTCCCTTCATGTCCTTGACACCATCACACCATACCACCCCATCAAAGACAGTGACCTTTTGCTCTCCGGGGAAAAGACCTTCGCCCTCAGCTTTCTCAGCCCTGGCAAATCCCGCTACTGCTACGTCGGAATTTGGTACTACAAGGTCCCTATGAAAACTGTTGTCTGGGTTGCAAACGGAGACAATCCCATCAACAGTACATCTGGAATCTTAACCATCAACAGTCAAGGAAACCTCGTCATCTACGGCGAAAACCGAAAATCAACTCTTTGATCTGCAAATGCTTCTGTTTCTTCGGAAAAAAACAGCTCTGCTTCAAATATAGCTAAGCTTTTAGACGTGGGAAATGCTTCAGAATAACGGTACTGGTCAGAGTACAGTTTTATGGCAAAGCTTTGATCATCCCACGAACACCTACCTTCCCTTCTTGAAGCTCAGGTTTAATCAGAAATCTGGTCTAGACCGCTTCATAACATCGTGGAAGTCAGATGATGACCCAGGAACCGGGAACTGCACTTACCAGATAGATCTAACTGGATACCCGCAGATGGTACCTTACATGGGTCGGACTAAATTATGGCGGGCTGGTTCTTGGACGGGCCGCAGATGGACTGGTGTACCCGAAATGGTTGGAATGTTATCCAGATTCATCTTCAAAGCAAGCTATGTAGACAACCAAGATAAGGTCAGCGTCATGTACGGAATCGTCAACAACTCAAATTCAGTTTTCTCAAGATTAGTAGTGGTAGAGTCAGGAACAGGGCAACAGTCCATGTGGCATGATCAGTGTCAGGAGTGGGTTAAATTCTTGTCCGCTTCAAATGAATGGTGTGAAAACTATAGGAGTCGTGGCGCAAATGGAAATTGTGATCCGTCAGACCCAAGCAGGTTTGAGTGCGTGTGCCTACCCGGGTGGGTTCGAACCGCGGTCGCATGGAAGTTGGGACTCAAGAGACACAACAGGCGGGTATGTGAGAAAGCACGGAGCACACACTTGTTGGGATGGTGTGGGGTTTTTAAAGGTAGCAAATGTAAAGTTACACGATACGTCCAACGTACGTGTGGAGATGGGTTTGAATTTGAGAGAGTACAGGGAGAAGTGCATGAAGGATTGCAATTGCACTGCCTACATGAATGCGGATGAGACTAGAGATGGTGTTGGGTGCCTTTCAATTTTTCTTTTTGAAACACGCTTTGAAGCAAAGTTGCATGGTTTAATCACATGAATTAATTACCGACTTTCATTTGTCATTAGATGATGTGAAAAGGCAATTGTTGGATTAGAGAATGCGGTTCGACATAATCTGCAGGATTGCTCAAGAGATCTTATATCTTCATCAAGATTCAATCCTACGAGTCGTCCATAGAGATCTAAAGACCAGCAATGTTCTTCTAGATGTTGCAATGAACCCCAAAATTGCAAATTTTGCTTTTGGAAGAATATGTGGAGGAGACCAAATTGAAGCATATACAAATTACGTGGTTGGAACATAGTAAATGCCCCTTAACTAATAAGTATTTTAAGATTTATTTTTCCTTTTAGTTATTTGCATTACTCAATTAGTACCAGAAATAAAATTCCATCATTGTAAAAAAATTGTTGTTTATGTTATACTTCTATAGCGACTATATGTCGCCAGATTATGCAATGGAAGGACTGTTTTCGATTAAATCAGATACATACAGCTTTAGAGTCTTGATGCTAGAGATCATAACTGGTTGAAAGTGTGACGCCCCCTTACTACGTAGGGCCGTCACGCTTTACTTACTTCACTTAACTTTACTTGAAAATTAGGAATATTTTCTTTCTTTTTTTTTTTTGAAACATACTTATAAAAGCATTTGTCATTAGCAATATATCATTACCACTTAAGTAAAAGTTACTTAAGGTCTTTAGTTCCAAAATACCATAAAACATAATTTGTCTTTATCATACATACTTATATACAAAACTTCTTAACTCAAAAATAGGTTGCGGAAACTATGCGTAGTGGTATCCATACCGCCTTCATCCGCCGCCACATCGTCCACACAAGGCCCACCATTTAGGCTGCAGGTTTCTTACCTACAGTATGAAATATAACTGAATGAGCTTTCGCCCAGTAAGCACAAACATAATCTCACAAAACATTTAAAACATCTGGAAAACATACATCATCATATGCATATGCGTGAACCATTTATGTTCCATTTATGCATTTCTTTTAACTTACTTATCTTTCATATGGGCCACATAGTGTACATACCATCATTTATTTAGCGCGCCTCCAGATACAGATAGGGGTTGCAAGGTCCCTAACTGCTCTGGGAACATTGGGTGATTACACCCTCCCGCATCAACGAGAGGGTGAATCCTCTACTTGAACATGAAAAATCCTCCACCTTATGGGAGGTCGGTACGACACTTTACTTGTGATTTCTTACCATGTTATTTATCCTTAGTGAACATACCTTATGATGTCACTATATGATAACATACTTTTTATCTCATTCATAACATGGCATGACATTCTTTTCATTCATGGCATTTGAAATCATGACATTTTTTTTATAAACATGACATTATGCAAATATAGCACTTTTATAATCTTTTGCAAAAATAGCACTTTTTATAAACATAGCATTTTGTAAAAATGGCACATTCTATAAAGCATGGCATTTCATAGATATAGCACACAACATATTGCAGCATATTTGAAAACCACATATTAAACATAATTTATTAGTTTTCATACTGCAGGTGAGGTTTGTGCTTACCTTTAGTGCCGTATCCTTAAAATTGCGTTCCTTAAATTTGTCGGCAACGGCAATTCACTTTCCTGATATACCAAAAATATAGGATCAGGATCCTTTCGTAAGGTGTTGGTGACCTACCAACACTCATACCTACTTTTGGTTGTATGTCCCTTATATTTGATATCCATCTTGGCCACTTTAATCCCCATTCTTAATCGAACTTTGATTAATCCTTAAGAGGTTACGTCGGGTAACCTTTCTGATTAGAGCTTTTTTTCTATTATTGGGCTTTGTTCATACATCCTTGTTATTGGGTTATTTCCATTAACCCTCTAGATCTTAGCCCAGATATACATGTGGGTATCCCTTAGGGTTATGTTGGGTAACCCTTAAGGTTAACCTTAATTAACCTTGGGTCAACCTTAAGTCAACCCTTGGTTATCCTTGAGTTTGTAACTCGGATATAATATCCGGTTACCGTTCGTAATCGGCTTGCTTACCAATTTTACTTTAAAATTTCTCTTCCTTATTTTTGGAAAATCTTGTGTAATTAACTTCCAAAAATCCTTCATTTTGCTTGTAAAAATTCTAATTCCTTTAATTAGAAAATACTTTGGCTTAATCTCATTATTTTCTTTAACTTATAAACTCATGGTTGAAACCCTCTTTTTCTTTACTTCGGAGAAAAATGTGAAATTTCAAATCCGAGCCCTTAAAATTCATGGTTTTTGAAATAAATTTTTTATAAAATCATTTGGGGCTGGAAACTGCCTTTGGAACGGTTTCCGAAGCTAAAATAACCATTTAAGAGCACTTCACAATTTTTCTAGAAAATATTTTCGTGAAACTCATGTGCAAGATTTCGGACTCCCTGCGCATCTCCCACAAAACGCGCCCAGTTTAAAAATCGGCTTGGAATTTGAAAAACTTATCTTCACGAAAGTTGTAGCCCTTGAAAAATGCTAAAACTTTTGTGTTTTAAGAAAAATCCAGTTTGGCCTAGATCAGTACCAGTTTTTATTTGAAAACGGGTTGACTCTGAAAAACTGAGTGAAGACCGTCCCAGGGATCAGCCACGGGTTTTGGGTAAAACGGAGGCCGTTGGAGCCTTATTTTGAGATTCTGTTCACGTTGTCCTCTAGAAAAAGTTGTTCCGAGCAACTTTCGTGTTTTGAGTTTTTTCTCGTTCTGCCTCTAAGGGCCTTGAAATTACCCTTTCTCAAAACTGGCCAGATTCGAATCCGAATTGGCAGTTTCGATTCCTTATTTCGGTTTACGTCCTATTTCGCGGAATCTATCTCGACCGATCACATCGGAAGCTTATACCACAACAAGCAGCGCTTCTAACGTCCCATTGAAACCCATAAATCCATCTCATTCAACTCATGCAACCCAAATCCGAAAATTTAAAAACCTAGGTTGCTTGGCTCTAGCACATGCATTAACACATACAAGCATCATCATAACCAACCCTACATCTAGCATGCTCTCATGGCTGCCAAGGGCAGATTTTTGGCCTCATCTTATGGGACATACAACCTAATTTCTAGCATGAAAAATCCATCATTTTTAAGTACAAATTTTAAAGCAAACAAGCATCAAAATCAGCCAACCAAATTCTACCCTAATCAAGCACACACACCAACAATGAGGGCAGAAATTTAAAGTGGACTTATGTCCTTACAAACCACTTGAATCAACATCAAAAACACTTAAATAAGACTTGATTTCAAGGTGGTTTAAGAGATTTACCTCAAACCCAAGTTAGGGTTTTGAAAATCCCAACTCTTCCTTCCTTGCTCTAGCCCACGGCTTCACCACACAAATGGGATCCAAAAATTTTTTTGTTAGCTCTTTCTTGCTCTAACCAAAACTGAACCTTAACAAGAAAAAGGATCCTAGTTTTTCTTACCTTTTCTCCTCCTCCTCTTGCTCGGTTTCCTTCCCAAAAGCTCACCAAAAATTTCACAAACTCACTCTCTAGCTCACCCCTTGAAGCCGAACACCTACTAAGTGAAAACCCCAAGAAGATTTTCAGATTTCTCTTCTCCCTTTCTCCTTCTTCCTTCCACGGTTTTTCTAGGATAAAATGGGCAGAGTATGGCTGCTTTTGGTGAATAAAATGAAGGGTTTTTGAGGGGGTATTTATAGACAAAGGGGGTGAGCTTTGGGTGTTCAACTTTTCCACAAAACTAGGCTTTATGTCTAGTCTTTCTTGTCTCTTGCGTGCAGCCGAATTTCATGAGGAATAAGGGGGAGAGTATGGGCTGTTGGTGGGGGCTGTTGAGGTTGAAAAATGGGAGAGCCAAGTGTCGTCTTTTGGGTGGTGGAAAGGCTTCTACACTCCACCAAGTTTGCTCACACTTTTTCCTTTAAAAAAAATGGCTTCATGCCATACCTTCCTTGTGCTCTTGTGCTGCCGAATCCAAGGGAGAGGAAAAGGGGTTGGGTTGCCGAAAATTTTGGAGAGGAAAGGGGCATGTGGCAGCCCTTGATTGGTCCTAGAAATCTCTAGAAAATCCTCCCATACTTGCTCACTTTTTGGTCCTTAAATCATGGCTTTCTTTCTCATATCCTTTCTTCTTGATTTATGGCTTATGTCTCCCTTCCTTTCTTTTGTGTTTGCAGCCGAAATTATGGAGTGATGGGGGGTTCCATGTGCTTGCTTGGATGAGTGGGAGGTGATGTCCTGAAGCATGGTAAGGTGTCCTTGTTTGGTTAGATTTGGAAGACCACCTAGTTACTCAAACCAAACCAATTTCCTTTCAAACCAATTTCCTTTCTTTTTCTTCCTAGTTGCCGAATTTAGTGGAGTGGTTGGAGCTCCAAATGTGCAATCTTGAGTTAGTGGAAGGTGATGTCAATGGGTAGGTGTCATCTTCCACTAGCTCTTCTTAGATCTTGTTTGCCCATTTCGTTCTTTCACAGCTCCTTTCGCGCTCTACAGTTATTTCCAATACTGTGATGAGCATTCTTATTTTATATTTTGGTCCAAAAATTCTTCCATGTAAATTTGGACCGAAAACTCTCTTTCTCCAATTTTTCGGGGACCTTTTTGCCCTTAATTCGATTTCGGTGTGCTTGATTTCTCTAGGGTGGATTTATGGCTTATTTGTGCTATCTTGATCGTAAAACTTCATTTTTGGGAATTCTTTCCACATTCCTTCATCGTACTTGCGAAGTCAACGTTGTGACCCGTCTTGGTCAACCCTTTAACTTTTTGGTCAAACCTTTGACTTTCGTAAAATTTCATTCTTTTTCGTTTTTCTTCCTTCAGAACCTCATTCTTGGCTCGTAAATCATTCTTGGAGTCTCAAAATCAATTAAATGAGGACTCGAACATTGTTTAAATAAAATTATGAATTTCTCATTATTATTCATTATTATTCATAATTTTTCATATAACACATCATAAACACATAAATTAGACTTTAATTCCTTATAAACAAGGAGATTACAAGTCTTCAAAATTTCGAGTCTTACAGAAAAAACATTGGTTACTACAAAGAGTAATAAGACTCAAATTTGGTTGGACATGTGAAAATGAATCAGAATATTAAGGTGGCAAATTTACATGCTTATTTTTCTCTAACAACCTGGCAGAAATTTGTTTTAGGTTTGGGAGTTGTGGAGAGAAGGCATGGCCTCCGAAATAGTGGATCCTTTTCTAGATGAGTAGTTAGTTGTTGATGAGGCTTCAAGATGCCTCCAAATTGATCTGCTAAGCATGCAAGAACACGACACTGATTGACCAAACATGTCAACCGTTGTTCTTGTAATACCCCGAAATTTCTACGGACTTACAATTAAAGGAATTTAAGTCTGTATTATGTGTTTATGTGATATTTTATGAAAATTATGAATAGCAATGTGAAATTCATAATTTTACTAGCAAATGTTTGAGTTCTCATTAAAATAGCTACGAGACTCAATAAATGATTGATTAGCTATGTATGAAGCTTTTTATGAAAAAAGGCTTAACAAATTTCATGATTTTATGTTGGTCAAAATTTGACCCGAAAAAGTCAAAGTTGACCAAAAAGTCAAAGGTTGACCATAGAGGTCAAGGGCATGACAGTATAATTATTTGATAAGCAGTATGAAAAATATACTGCGAAAAACTATTATTATAAACAAAATAGCAAGACTAAGCTATGAGACCACCCTAGAAAAATCAAGCACACTAAGTTAGGGCCAAAGGCAAAAAGGATTCGAAGAAATAAGGAAAAATTTTTACAGTCCGTTTTTACACAGATAAATTTTGGACTGCAGTACAGTAAAAAATACTGTTATTAAGTGGATAACAGTATTAAAAATATTTGTGTAGCATAAAAGTGGACTGCGTTTTAAGGAAAAAGCCAAACGAGGCCTTAGGTGATGATATTACCTCACCATAGATTTATGATATCATAAATGATTAAATTAGCATGGAAAGAATTTTGAAATTCTCTAGATGATGGGTGAGGTGGCCGGCCATCTAAGGGACAAAAATGCAAAGATTTTGTCATTTGGGGTAAAACTGTAAATTTTAGAAAATTGATGATGTAAGCAAGTGATGTCACCTTGATGAGGTAAGCAAGCCTTGGACAGCAAGGTGAGTGGCCGGCCAAGTGACACCTCTTAGGGGTGTTTTTGCAAAAATTTTTACTTTTGGGGTCAAAATGTAATTTTTGGAATAAAAATAAATCAAAAATTTATGAATTTTCAGCTATAAAAAGGGGCTGAAGGGGGCGGTTTTTTAGCAGAAAAATGAGAAAACTTACCCAAACCATGCCAAAATGAAATCCCACACATTTTTCTCTAGAAACCTAAAACCCAAGGACCAAAAAGGAAGAAAAAAAATGGATACTCATTTTTGGGTAAGAAACCGACTGTAGGAGAAGAAGAAAAGGGAGAGAAAAACTGAAAAATTTAGGAGAAAAACCCAAGGGAGAGTTCGGATTTCTCTAGGGGAAATCAAGAGAAAAAGTTTGAAAAAAATTTTGAGTCACCTTGGGTGTTGTGGCCGAAAGTGAGGGAGGAGAAAAGGGAGAGGAAAAAGCTGAAAAATTTTGGGGGAAATCCTTGGGGGAGTGATCGGTTTTGGTGAGGATCAACCAAGGAACCAATCAAAATTTTTGGTACCCAATTTGGGTTTGAAGCTGAAATGACCCACCTAGCACATGCCGTTACACTTACTTACACACTTACTTATGGGACCAAAACACAATGGAAATTTTTTTTTTTTAATACATAACTAAAACATGCAACTTAAACGGATGTCTTGAAATAAACATATTTACATAATACTGAGTACTTAATTTTTACAAAACGCGTAGCGGCATTTCTATCCCACGATTTCACAGTTTGCCTCGCCACGCCTCGCCACCTTGCATCACGCATTGCTGACAGGATGTTTACCTACAGCATAGACGTAAGACAGTGAGCTTTCGCTCAGCAAGTACAACTGTCTCGTCCGCAACTTACATACAAACATATATTATACAACTCGATCTCAACATACATAACAATTCATAACATCATTCATAGTAGCATAACCTAGCAATGCCTATCACATGCATGGTCCAGTTATGCTCATTTTTATTTTTCTTTGCTTATCTTGCTTTATCTTTCTCTTAGGGCCCTTACCTTGGTGTTCGTACCCGGCGCGCAACTATGGAGTGGTTGGGGCGGCCAGCCCAGTCCAACTCAAACCATAGTCCTACCCGACCTCGGACGGGTGGTACTACACCGGCAAGCTCGCTTGCCTTCTTTCTTTTCTTATCTTTTCTTTAACTCAATCTTGAGTTCATTAGTCTCATAGGGATTGGTGAACATGCATCGTGATGTCTCACAATCCTAACTCATACTAGCAACATCATTTTGCTTAACATGGAAATCATACTTGATCATGCTTTCTATAATTTAACATTTCACATGGCATACTAATACTCATAGCATGGCAATTAGCATATAGCACAGCATCACATAGCATACAATTACATGCACCCTTAACATACATCTAATCTGACTTTGGCAAGCATCAACTAGAGCCTATGCTGTAGGCGGAGTTGTATTTACCTCTTTTGCTTTGTCCTCACTCTCGCTGTCCTATCTTGGAGTACAGCTACAAGTCCTCTTTTGTTGGAGAAAGGACATAGGTGAGATTTTGCTTCTTGTTGTAGAATGTTGGTGCCCTAACCAACATACCTACTAAAACCTAGTTGTATGTCCCCTACTGATATTTGTCTTGGTCCAATTTAGCCTTATACTGATTGGGAGAAGTTTGAACTTGATCATCCCTTCCAGAGGCTACGTTGGATAACCTCTTGGTTAGATCTTGATCTACTATTGGTTTTCTCCTTAAAACTTTGGTGTTACTCTCTTATCGCAGCTTATGGGGTTAATCTCCTTAACCCACTTTCCTTGGCCCTTTACTAAATTATTGGTCTACCTTAGGGTTACGTTGGATAACCCTTAAGGTTACCTCTTACTAACTGTTGGGTTAACCAAAGTTGATAATTTGTCAACTACTGGTCAACCCTTGTCAATTCTGGGCTTTTCAGGCTAAGTCTGGTAACTCGGATCCTATTCCCAGTTACGGCCCGTAATCGGCTTGATTACCAATTTTAATTTCAAAAATTCATTTTCTTACCTTAACTTCATTTTCTCATCTTAAACTCTGTTTTCTTACTTTTTGTGTTTTTAAAAGATTTAACTTAAAAATTCTTAAAACTCTTTATAAAATTTCGATCTTTGAAATAACTCTTTGTAAATGTCGTTTAAGGTCGAAAACCGCCTTTGGAACAGTTTTCGTAACTAAAATAATAGTTTAGAAACACTTTACAGTTTTTAGAAAACATTTTGTAAAAGCTAAGGTGCAGGAATTTTTGGATTCTCTGTGCACCTTCCCTAAAAACATGCCCAGTTTAAAAATCCGTCGAGAATCTGAAAAACTTGTCTTCGAAAAAGTTGTAGCTCTCGAAAAATACTAAAACTTTTGTGTTTTGTGAAAAATCTAGTTCTGCCTGTATTAATACCAGTTTTCGTTTGAAAACGGCTGACCCTGAAAAACTGGGTAAAAACTGGGTCTGGGCATCAGCCATGGGTTTTCATGAAAACGGAGGCCGTTGGAGCCTCATTTCGAGATTCTGGTCACGTTATGCTCTAGTAAAAATTGTTCTGAGCAACTTTCATGTTTTGAGTTTTATTCCGTTCGGCCTCTAGAGGCCTTGAAATTTCACTTTTCTGCCACTGGTCAGATTCGAATCCGAATTTGACAGTTTTGGGTTTACGTCTGATTTACGTTCTATTTCGCGAATTTATCTCGACCGACCACTTCGGGAGCTTATGATTCAAGCACACAGCGTTTTCTAACGTCCTATTTAAACCCATAATCCGTTTTATACAATCCATGTAACCCAAAATTAAAATCATAAACTTAGGGTTGCTTTGGTTCTAATCTTGCATATAACACATACAAGCATCACACAAAATCAACCCTAAAACTAGCATGCTTTCTTGGCTGCCAAAGGGCAGATTTCGGCCACACTTTGGGGGGGACATACACCTAAGTTTTCTAGCATGAAATTCAATTAGAAACAAGCATAAATCAAGCAAGATTTAAAGCCAATCAAACCCTAGATCTAACAAACCAAGCACACACTAAAAATTAGGGCACAAATTGAAATTGGACTTACGTCCTTACAACCCAATTGAATCCTCAAATTAAACTTGAAATTAAGCTCAAAATAAAGAGGATTAGGATTCTAGAACTTACCTTGACCAAAGCTAAAGTTTGATCACAAGTTCCTCCTCCCTTGCTCACTAAACTCACGGCCACACTAGGGGGTGAACACCAACAATTTTGTTGGCTCTTGCTTGCTCCTCCAAGCCGAACCCTTCTTGATGAAAAGCCCCAAAAAAATTTCAAGATTCACTCACTCTTTCTCCTCCCTCTCCTCCCTCTCTTGGTCGGCCACACCCCCAAAACCCACAAGAAAATTTCTCAAACTCTCTCAAACTCTTTCCTAGCTCCCAATCACACTCCAAGGAACAAAAGCCCTCAACAAAATTTGGTTTTTCACTCCTCTCTCTCACTCTTCTTGCTGTCGAACTTCTTGGAGAGAAAATGCAAGAGTTTCCCTTAGTTTTTCAATAAAAAGGAATAGGAGAAAACGATGGGGTATTTATAGGCAAAAGAGGCTTTGGTGGTTAGTGATTTTTGGCCCCTAAATTTTGGCTTTTCCCCATTCTTTCCCAAGGGTTGCCGAAGTTTTGAGTGGAGGAGGAAGCTCCACATCCTCATCTTTAGCTAGTGGAAGGTGAGATCATGGGTATGGGCAAGATGTCTTCCCTAGTTAGGCCTTGTTTGGCCATTTTGCTTCTCCAAAACTCATTTTTTTTCTTTTCTTTATGTTACACAGATAATTCTAGTATTGTGATTCACCAAAACACAATATTTTTATATCGTATCGAAGTACAAAATTTATCTGTGTGAATTTTGGATTGAAAAATATTTTCCTTAATTTTTCCGAACCCCTTTTTGCCCTTAAATCTTAACTTGGTGTGCTTGATTTCCTAGGGATGTTCTAAGGCTTATTCTTACTATCTAGTTCATAAAACATTATTCTCGGAACTCTTTCCGTACTGTACTTTAAAAATCTCGTAAAGTTAACCCTTTGACTTTTTGTCGGTCAAACTTTGACTTTTTTGGTCAAAGTTGACTTTCGTAAAATCTTGCACTGTTGCGGCTCTTTCGAATTGAAAGGTCCGTTTTCGAGCTCGAAATTCATTTTTGAGTCTTCTCGACCTATTAAAACTTACAAAATTTTTCAAAAGTCCTCAACCGAGCTTTTTCACGAATATTTTCATTAGGTAAAAATAAATTCCTTAAAAGGAAATTGTACATGGAAAATGCGAGTATTACAGAAGCCGTGGCCAAGGGGAGAGCTAGGGGGAGAAGGAGTTTGTGACCAAACCCTAACTTTGGTCTTAAGGTAAATTCTTGAGCCCTAGCCCTTTTCATTGAGTTCAATTTTGGTATTTTAATTGTGGTTCAAGATTGGTTTATAAGGACATAAGTCCAATTTAATTTTTGCCCAAGTTTGGTTAGTATGTGCTTGATTAGAGGATTAGAGGTGGATTGGCTTATCTATATTAATTTCTTGCATGAATTGTGCTTGGAAAATGTTAGGATGCATGCTAGATGTATATGTTGTGTGTCCCTGATTTTTGGTTCAAAAATCTGCCCAAGGCAGTGCATGATGGCTGCTAGCTTAAGGGTGTATGCTAGAGGCTTGTTTGAATGGATTGCAACAAGTTAGAACCATGCAAACCTAGGTTTATAGCTTTCGGGTTTGGTTTGCATGGATCCGTTGGAGCTACTTATGGGTCTATGTGGGACGTTAGAAATGCTGTGTGTTTGTTATGTAAGCTCCCGAAGTGGTCGGTCGAGATAGAATCCACGAATTAGGATATAAACCGGACTTAATAACCGAAACTGCCAATTCAGACTCGGAACTGGCTAGTTTCGGGAAAGTGGAAATTTAAGGCCTTTAGAGGCCGAACTAGGTAAAACTCAAAACACGAAAGTTGTTCAGATGGGTTTTTCCTAGGGGGTAGAGTGGACAGATTTCCAAAACGAGGCTCCAATGGCCTCCATTTTTACAAAAATCCGTGGCTGATCTACCCAGACCCAGTTTTCAGGATCAGCCGGTTTCAAACAAAAACTGACATGAATACAAGTGGAACTGGACTTTTTGTAAAACACAAAAGTTTTAGCATTTTTCGAGAGCTACAACTTTCATGAAGACAAGTTTTTCAAATTCTGAACGGATTTTTAAATTGACACTGTTTTCTAAGGAGTGTGCAGGGAACTGAAAATTCTTGCATATGAATTTTTACAAACGTTTCCGAAGAACTGTATTTTTCCTCAAAACCACTGTTTTGACTATGAAAACTGTTCCAATGGCAGTTTTCAGTCCTTAATGATTTTAAGAAGCCCTGTTTTAAGGAAACGAATTTTTACAAGTTAAGAAAAGAGTTTTTGGGACTTATTCACCAAAAACTTTCCAAGTTAAGGAAAAACGAGATTTTTAAAGCTAAGATTTAGCAAGCAAGTCGATTACGGATGGTAACCGAAAATTATATCTGAGTTACTGGGCTAAGCCTAAAGCCCAAAGCCCAAAGTTTGACCCAAAGGGGGTTGACCTTAGTTGACCAAATGTCGACTTTGGTTGACCAAAAGTTTGACCTTAAGGGTTACCCAATATAACCCTAAAGGATACCAAGGTTAATAATTGGGTTAATTGAAACAACCCAAAAAGTTATGAATCGAAGATGATAAGGTTAAAGCCCAAGGTTAGGAATGGTAACCTAACCCTACTCATGTATGTTTGGGGCTTAGTAACTAAGGTTACTTTAAGTAACCAATCAAGTTAACAAGAGGTATTAGAGGGGACATATGACTAGGATTGCTCATGGATGTTGGTTAGGATACCAACATCAAATGTAATGATTTATGGTAAGATAATATAACCTTATCTTACACCTTGATTGAAACAGGAATAGGAACCTGTTGATGAATCATGTGGAACGGTAGGTCAAGAGTGTAGGACATCAGGTAAGTACAAACCTCACATGTGGTATGGAAATAGTATTCTATTTTCAAATATACTATAACATGTTTTGTGCTATGTTCTACGTTTAAATGCCATGTTTAAATGCCGTGTTTAAATGTCATGTTTAAATACCATGTTTGAATGTCATGTTACAAAAAAAAAGTGCTATGTTTACAAAATGTCATGTTTACAAAAGTGCTATATCTGCAAAAATGCTATATTGGAAAAAGTACTAAGTTTAAATGCCATGTTTTTACGTAATGCCATGTTATGAATGAAGTGTAAAGTTATGATATGATATAGTGACATCATAAGGTATGCTCACTAATATTAAACCACATAGTAAGAATCACACAAGTAAAGTGTCGTTTCAACCTCCCATCAGGTGGAGGGTCATTGAAGTTCAAGATAATAACCAACCCTAAAAAACACATAATTGAACGTAACTGGTTCATGCATGTAAGACCCGAAATTTTTGTAGACTTGTAATCTCCTTGTTCATACGGAATTAGAGTCTAATTTATGTATCTATGATGTGTTATATGAAAAATTATGAATAATAATGAGAAATTTATAATTTTATTTAAATAATGTTCGGGTCCTCATTTAATGACTATGAGACTCAATTGATGATTTACGAGCTAAGAATGTGGTTTTTAAAGGAAAAAGAACAAAAAAGGATGAAATTTTATAAAAGTCAACTTTGACCGAAAAAGTCAAAGGGTTGACCAAAAAGGCAAAGGGTTGACCAAAAAAGTCAAAGGGTTGACCAAAAAGTCAAAGTTTGACCGGGACGGGTCACAACGTCGACTTCACAAGTATGATGAAGGAATATGGAAAGAATCTCCGAAAATGAAGTTTTATAAGCCATAAATCCACCCTAAAAAAATCAAGCACACTGAAATTGAATTAAGGACAAAAAAAGGTCTTCGAAAAATTGGAGAAAGAGAGTTCGGTCCAAAATTTACATGGAAGAATTTTTGGACCAAAATATAAAATAAGAATGCTCATCACAGTATTGGAAATAACTGTAGAGTACGAAAGGAGCTGTGAAAGAACGAAATGGCCAAACAAGACCTTGGTAGAGCTAGTGGAAGATGACCTCACCTAAATGACATCACCTTCCACTAACTCAAAGTTGCATCATGTGGAGTTCACCATGCATGATGGCCGGCCACACATGGGAGACAAAAGGAAAAGAAAAAAAAATGGGAAAGCCTTAAATCAAGGAAAAGGTGCACCAACTTTTGTCCATCAAAGGTCCCCCATCTCCTAGTCACTTTTGCTTAAAATAATGAGTCAAACCCATGCCATTTCCCCACAAAATCCGGCAGCCATCAAGCCCCTACTCCATCATGTTCGGCAACTAGACAAGAAAAAGGATGGAAATTGGGTTGGTTAGGGTAACTAGATGACAATTCAATCCCAACCAAGCCAAGGACACCTACCCATGCCTTTGACTCACCTTTTCACTAGCTAAAGCTAGCTATGAGAGGTTTTCTTTCCACCCCAAAAACCGGCAGCACTCCCCCCTTTCCTCATGAGATTCGGCCAGCCAAAGGGAAGCAAAAGAAATGAAAAAAAAATAGGAATAAGACAAGACATAAAGCCATGAAATGAGGACAAGCAACTACTCCACTTTTCCTTCCACCAAGGGCTGCCACATGTCCCTCATTTCTCTCCAATTTTCGGCAGCCCACATCCCCAATCTCTCCATCAAGTTTCGGCCAGCTAGAAGGAAAAGAAATGACAAGACTAAAGCCACATTTTAAGGCAAGAAAGCAACCACTTTGGTCATTCAAGAAACCCTCCCATCCCTTATACTTTTTGTTGGAAAAAAAGTGAGCAAAAGCTCTTACTTTCCTTGAGTATACTCGGCAGCAAGAGGGAGAAGGAGAGAGAGAGAGATTCAAAGAGAAATTTCTTAGGTTTCTTCACTAGGGTGCACGGTTTTGACAAGAGAGAGAGAGCTAGAGAAAGCTTGAGATTTTTCTTGTGAGTTTGAGTGTTTGGCCGACCAAGAGGAGAAGAGAAAAGAGGTGAGTAACTCTTGACAAATTTTTGGATTCTCTTCTTGTGATGCTCGGTTTTGTTAGAGCAAAAAAAAGCTAACAAAAATCTCTTGGATCTCATTTTTCTTGAACCAAATCCGTGAGCCAAGCAAGGAAGGACTTGAGAAAAATTTTGAGGGATTCTCCAAGATTTGGCCGAACAAAGCAAGAGAGAAAGAGGTAAGAAAAGCTTGGATTTTTTTTCTTGATTAAGGGTCGGTTTTAGTGAAGAAATAAACAGCTAACAAAAAATTTTGGATGCCATCTTTTTCATGAAGAAGCCGTGGGACTAGAAGGCTAGAAGGAAGGAAGGAAGATTTTGGGATTTCAAAACCCTAACTTGGGTTTGAGGTAAATCTCTTAAACCACCTTGAAATCAAGTCTTATTTAAGTATTTTTGATGTTGATTCAAGTGGTTTGTAAGGATATAAGTCCACTTTAAATTTCTGCCCTCATTGTTGGTGTGTGTGCTTGATAAGGTTAGGGTTTGGTTGGCTGATTTTTGATGCTTGTTTGCTTTAAAATTTGTGCTTGAAAATGATGGATTTTTCATACTAGAAATTAGGTTGTATGTCCCATAAGATGAGGCCAAAAATCTGCCTTTGACAGCAATTAGAGCATGCTAGATTTAGGGTTGGTTATGATGATGCTTGTATGGGATAATGCATGTACTAGAGCCAAGCAACCTAGGTTTTTAAATTTTCGGATTTGGGTTGCATGAGTTGAATGAGATGGATTTATGGGTTTCAATGGGATGTTAGAAGCGCTGCTTGTTGTGGTATAAGCTCCCGATGTGATCGATCGAGATAGATTCCACGAAATAGGACGTAAACCGAAATAAAGAACCGAAACTGCCAATTCGGATTCGAATCTGGCCAGTTTCGGGAAAGGATAATTTCAAGGCCCTTAGAGGCCGAACGGGATAAAACTCAAAACACGAAAGTTGTTCGGAACAACTTTTACTAGAGGACATCATGAACAGAATCTCGAAATAAGGCTCCAACAGCCTCTGTTTTACCCAAATTCCATGGCTGAGCCCTGGGACGTCCTTTACCCAGTTTTTCAGAGTTAACCCGTTTTCAAATAAAAACTGGTACTGATCTAGGCCGAACTGGATTTTTCTTAAAACACGAAAGTTTTAGCATTTTTCGAGAGCTACAACTTTCGTGAAGACAAGTTTTTCAAATTCGAAGCCGATTTTTAAACTGGGCACGTTTTGTGGGAGATGCGCAGAGAGTTCGAAATCTTGCACATGAGTTTCACGAAAATATTTTCTAGAAAAATTGTGAAGTGCTCTTAAATGGTCATTTTAGCTTCGGAAACCGTTCTAAAGGCGGTTTCCGGCCCCAAATGATTTTATAAAAGATTTATTTCGAAAACCATGAATTTTAAGGGCTCGGGTTTGAAATTTCACATTTTCCTCCGAAGTAAAGAAAAAGAGGGTTTCAACCAAGAGTTTACAAGTTAAAGAAAATAATGAGATTAAGCCAAAGTATTTTCTAATTAAAGGAATTAGAATTTTTACAAGCAAAATGAAGAATTTTTGGAAGTTAATTACACAAGATTTTTCAAAAATAAGGAAGAAGAATTTTAAAGTAAAATTGGTAAGCAAGCCGATTACGAACGGTAACCGGATATTATATCCGAGTTACAAACCCAAGGATAACCAAGGGTTGACTAAAGGTTGACCCAAGGTTAATTAAGGTTAACCTTAAGGGTTACCCAATATAACCCTAAGGGATACCCACATGTATATTTGGGCTAAAAATTAAAGGGTTAATGGAAATAACCCAATAACAAGGATGTATGAGCAAAGCCCAATATTGGAACAAGGCTCTAATCAAAAAGGTTACCCAACGTAATCCCTTACGGATTAATCAAAATTCGATAAAGAATGGGGATTAAAGTGGCCAAGATGAATATCATGTATAGGGGACATACAACCAAAAGTAGGTATGAGTGTTGGTAGGTTACCAACACCTTACGAAAAGATCCTGATCCTATATTTTTGGTATATCAGGAAAGTGAATTGCCGTTGCCGACAAGTTTAAGGAACGCAATTTTAAGGATACGGCACTAGAGGTAAGTACAAACCTCACCCGCAGTATGAAAGCTAGTAAATTATATTCAAGTATGTGGTTTTCAAATATGCTGCAATATGTTGTGTGCTATATCTATGAAATGCCATGCTTTATAAAAAGTGCTATTTTTACAAAATGCTATGTTTTTAAAAAGTGCTATTTTTGCAAAATGCTATGTTTATAAAAAGCGATATTTTCGCAAAATGTTATGTTTGCAAAAAGGTGTTATATTTGCAAAATGTCATGTTTATAAAAATGTCATGTTTGCAAATGTTATGAATGAAAAGAATGCCATGCCATGTTATTAATGAGATAAAAAGTATGTTATCATATAGTGACATCATAACGTATGTTCACTAAGGATAAATAACATGGTAAGAAATTACAAGTAAAGTGTCGTACCGACCTCCCATAAGGTGGAGGATTTTTCATGTTAAAGTAAATGATTCACCCTCTCGTTGATGCGGGAGGGTGTAATCACCCAATGTTCTCAGAGTAGTTAGGGACCTTGCAACCCCTATCTGTATCTGGAGGTGCGCTAAATAAATAATAGTACGTACGCTATGGGGCCCATATGAAAGATAAGTAAGTTAAAAGAAATGCATAAATGGAACATAAATGGTTCACGCATATGCATATGATGATGAATGTTTTAAAGATGTTTTAAATGTTTTATGAGATTATGTGTGTGCTTACTGGGCGAAAGCTCATCAAGTTATATTTCATACTGTAGGTAAGAAACCCGCAGTTTGAATGCTGGGCATTGTTGGAGCGGTGTGGCGGCGGACGAAGGCTGTATGGATACCACTACGAATAGTTTCCGCAACCGATTTTTGAGTTAAGAAGTTTTGTATATAAGCATGTATGTTAAAGATAAATTATGCTTTATGGTATTTTGGAACTAAAGACCTTAAATAACGTTTACTTAAGTAGTAATGCTATATTGCTAAGGACAAATGTTTTTATAAGTATGTTTCAAAAAAAAAAAAAATTCCTAATTCTCAAGTTAAGTTAAGTAAGTAAGGCGTGACGGCCCTACGTAGTAAGGGGGCGTCACAATGCATATACCATGTAATATTAAAATGTTTTTGTGAGATTAATGTTTGTACTTGCTGAGCGAAAGCTCATCAGATATATTCCATACTACAGGTAAAGATAAAAGGCCTGTAGCTTTACTTGGTGGGCTTGGAGACGATGCAACAAGTGAAGGGCGGTGTGGGATACCACTACGCAATATTTTCCGCAAAATATTTAAGTTATGAGGTTTTACATGTATATTTAAGAAACATATTACGGTTTATGTATGTATTATTTTCAAGTCACGATTTTAAAATGAAGTTCAAGTTTTCAAGTTTTAAAAGTAAGAAAGAAGAAAAAAAAATTATTTTGAAAATTTCTTCAAGTTTAAGTATTTAAGACCAAGGATTAAGTCAAGCAAGTAATGATGCTAGGCAATGATTTGGCTCTTCCTTCTCCAAAACAACCAGCATTCATTGTTACCAACTATCACTCTGGTACAGAAGATTTATCATTTAGTCATTGTGACATATACTATTGTGGAAGTTCACTGAACTTAACTGATACAATTGGTGTCACAAGCAACAAAATCCCCCAATTCTGCGTAACTAAATATGACTTAAATTTTTACTTCTCAATTTGTACCACCTACAGTTTGTATGCAGTCCATGTTAATATTGCATACTTGTTATAATATTGTTTTTCATAGATTGAAATATCTGTTCTTTTTTAGCTTAAGAAGTACAAGAAGTTACTGTTAATTTGCTGCTTTTTTTTTTTTTTTTTAAATTTATCCGCAAACTACAAATCCTTCCCAACACCGTAAGCTTGCAAACCATGGTTGAGATCTCAATAATTATGGCCTCTCTTTATGGTTTTACCCTCTTAGTGTCACTGTTACTTCGCAGTTCACTTAGATTTTTTTTTTTTTTTGCTTCCTGTTTTGGCGTTGATTAAATATTTGAACTATTGTGTTATTGTTCACTTCAAATATCCCAACTCCTCTCTTCCTCGAGAAAATATATATATATATATATATATATATATATCCCAACTCTTCTTTCTTTAATCATATTGTTTCCCTACTACGTAGGTTAAAAGACAGGAGAATTCTGCGGTCTATATTTATATGAGATTATGTTGGTTTTAATCCGTTATATTAATATACCATAGAAAGCTGGTATATTTAGAGAAAGTACCTAAATGATACAAATTTAAAGATTATTACACCAACATAATACAAAAAATTTACACTAAACCAATATGACATAGCACGTTAAATTGATCTTCCCATATATCAAGTTATAAAGTCAGAGCTTGCTCTTAACCTGATTTGAAACACACACACACATATATATACATGCAAACAAATACATGATGATACCCATAAAATCACATAGCACACGACTGAATAAAGGCACACAAAGTTTCACATGTACATTAATAGACTAGATATTGACCTACTTTAAAGGTCCATTTAGAGAGACATTTGAGATAGTATTTTGAAAGTCAGGTTGGAAAAATGTGTTTAGATTAAAAATTTTTGAAAAAGTTATGTGATATAGAAAATAGTGAAAAAATTTGAGATGTATTCAGAAAACAAAAATACAAAATGATTATTGCCTTATTCATCTCATTATTACGAACAGTTTGACATAATATTCATTTCATTTCGATTTGAAATGAAAAAGTTATGGACTTTCAAATTTTTGGTTTTTTGAAAATAGAAGAGAAAAAAATTTGATATAAAATTGAGATTTTTAAATCCAGATAGTTGTTTACCACCTGGACAAATCATCCCCAAACGAGACCCCTTTTTTTTTTTTGGCTTCTTTTTTTTTTTTATTTTTTATTTTCTTTGTTCTAATGTTCTTTGACAAGTAACTACTCCTAAGTATTAGCAACCAAAAAAAAAAAAAAAGTAGAAACTACTCATAATTATATGCCAAAAAAAAAAAATTGAAAGAGAACAAGAAAAGCCAATATCTTGTAATCACATTATCATTAACTTGGGCTTTATCTGCGCCGAGAGGTGGCGTAGATGTGGTTGTTTTTGTGCCCTTTCTCGGGTTAGCCTGTGGATGGTTTTTTGTGTAACATAAATGTACCATTTTGTGATAAAAACTGCCCAAAGTGAAACTTTTTGACAAGATTGTCTAGGAGGAGAATGCAGTCAACTACAAGCTTTTTAAAGAGATATTCTTCTGTTTTTATGAAAAATAGTACGGTAATGATGCACGGAACAGTTTTACAGAAATGGTATTAAAAATTTGAAGAACGTGATAATTATTATACATGACCAGAAGATCTAGAACGTAACAACAATTGTGGAATGGTCTGAGGCAAAAAAACAAAAAAAAACAAAAAAAAACAAAAACAAAAAGGTTGATGCTGAGAGAGGGGGATAATGAGAGGACCTTGTAGTAGTTGTTGAATGATGGAAAAAAATCTTGGTATGGAACAAAATATAGGATAAACTTTGAATGCCATAGTTTACAACTTTATTAAAAAAATATAAATTTTCATTTATGCTCTCTGAATTATAAAGTCACTCTTATTTTACTCTCTCAATTTTAAAAACTTTCACTTTGTCCTGTCAATTTTGAATTTAATTTATTTAACCCTACTTTATCCTTTATATCAGAATTTCAGTTCAAATAAAAAAGAAAAGAAAAGAAAAGAAAAGAAACGAAAGAGGACTTCATCTTACTAACACCATTTTGTTAGGATTTCTGCTAAAATTAAATGGAAAAAAAATCACATGAATACACTTAACTCATATTTTTCTATCTATTTTTAACTGAAATTATATGAGCATGAGTAAAGTGCGGTTAAATCTAAAATTTAGGGGTAAAATGAAAGTGATCCTAAAGTTTAGAAAACATAAATAAGAATAATTTTATTAAAAAAAAAAAAAAAACAAGACTATTAAAAAAATATTTTTTTTAAGGCTCATTCAACTTTACTTTTTAAAATTTATTAGAATCACAATGGAACAATAAGAAAACAAGTTTATGTTCCTTAGTAGTATTTTTAATTTTTCTAAGAATGTTAGAAAACGGACCCAAAAAAAAAGAAAGAACAACGCTAATAATGAGATCTAGTTAAACCTAATATGCTTTTTTTATTATATGTTTCTTTGTTTCTGTTTTTGTCTTCCTAATTAAATAAACATTATCGCTAAGACATTTTAGCGGACTAGGGAAAAAGCAATAAGGAATTGTTTAAAAAAAGTGAAGGGGTTGGTTGCAATTTAATATTTTATCCAATTCATTGCATGAGAAACGAACCTTATGAGATAAGAATTTGACAAAATGAAATACGTAAGAGTAAAATAATTAAAGACCAATTTGTTATATTGCTTGGTTTAATCTAATTAAGTATTAAATAAAGAAAGACGAAAGTCAGACAATGAGCAAATTTAAGCCAATTTGACGATGTACTTTGCTAAGCTAGCTTATAAAGGTCTAACGATCTCTAACTTATGCTAATTAAAACATATAATTCCCTTTTGGTTTTATCTCGTTGATAAATTGATGGGAAGTATCAACTCACCTTATAAAACACATACTTTTAGGTTAATGATCTTTCTATATTTAACATTTAATTTCATTAAATGCTGTATCATAGTATAATTGAAAAAGAACAAGAAAAGCCAATATCTTATAAGTAACTACTCCTAAGTCCTGGCATAAAAAAAAAAAAAAATTTAAGTTCATAAATTGAAAGAGAACAGGAAAAGCTAATATCTTTTAATCACATTATTGCTAACTTGGGCTTTATCTGCGCCAAAAGGTGGTGTAGACGACGTTGTTGTTGTTCCCTGTCTCGGGTTAGCCTGTAGCTGGTTTTTTGTGTGCTATTGTTTGTTTGCTCTGTTGTGGAATGAAATGGCTTATTCACCCCCAAAAAAAAAAAAAAACATAATTATAATTATTATTTTTCCACAGCAAAACTCTCGAATCAAATAGACAACAAACCAGAAAAAATAAAAGAAAACGACAAGCATTAATAGTTGTCATAATAAAAAGTAAGGATTCGTACTTACAATGACAGCCTAATTAACGATGAGTCATGCTTACTAAACAATAAAGGAATGCAATAGAAAAGATGATAAGATTGGAAAGTAAAGTAACATACACGGTAAAGCAATATACACGGCAAAGTACGAGGACAATAAAAATGACAGGGACACATTTGTAGACTTTGTCAAGTTTCGTCAAGAAAAATAGGTCAGAATAAATAGATCTTAACAATTCCAAGAAATCATAATTTTTCAATTGCAATTGCCCATTGTTTGCGCGGGTAACAATGAAGGCGTTTCTAAACTACACAACAACAGTTGCAATATTTCACATCCTCCTTGCTTCCCCCTTTTGCATGTCCTTTCATGTCCTTGACACCATCACACCAGACCAACCCATCAAAGACGGCGACCTTTTGCTCTCCGGCGAAAAGACCTACGCCCTCGGCTTCTTCAGCCCCGGCAAATCCCGCTACCGCTATGTCGGAATCTGGTACTACAAAGTCCCCGTGAAAACCGTTGTTTGGGTTGCAAATAGAGACAATCCCATCAACGGAACATCTGGAATCTTAACCATCAACAGTCAAGGAAACCTCGTCATCTACAGCGAAAACCGAAACTCAACTCTTTGGTCTGCAAATGCTTTTGTTTCTCCGGAAAAAAACAGCTCTGCTTCAAATATAGCTAAGCTTTTAGATGTCGGAAATCTCGTTCTTCTTCAGAATAACAGTTCTGTTCAGAGTACAGTTTTATGGCAAAGCTTTGATTATCCCACGAACACGTACCTTCCTTTCTGGAAGCTCGGGCTCAACCGGAAATCTGGCCTAGACAGGTTCATAACATCGTGGAAATCAGATGATGACCCGGGAACCGGGAGCTGCACTTTCCGGATGGATCTAACCGGATACCCACAGTTGGTTGCTTACAAAGGTCAGACTAAATTCTGGCGGGCCGGTTCTTGGACGGGCCGCAGATGGAGTGGTGTACCTGAAATGGCATCCGGATACATCATCAACGCAAGCTATGTGGACAACCAAGATGAGGTCAGCATCAGTTACGGAATCATCAGCAACTCAAATTCAGTTTTCTTGAGATTAGTAATTCTAGAGTCAGGAACAGTGCGACGGTCCATGTGGCATGATCAGCATCAGGTGTGGGTTGAATTCTGGTACGCTCCAAATGACTTGTGTGACAACTATGGGAGTTGTGGCACAAATGCAAATTGTGACCAGTCAGACCCAAGCAAGTTTCGGTGCATGTGCCTGCCCGGGTTCGAACCTAGATCGCGTGGAAGTTGGGACTTAAGAGACACAACGGGTGGGTGTGTGAGAAAGCGTGGAGCACATACGTGTAGGGATGGCGAGGGGTTTTTAAAAGTGGCCAAGGTGAAGTTACCCGATACGTCCAACGCACGTGTGGAGATGGGTTTGAATTTGAGAAAATGTGGGGAGAAGTGCATGAAGGATTGCAATTGCACGGCCTACACAAATGCAGATGAGACTAGAGATGGTGTTGGGTGCCTTTCATGGCATGGTGATTTGGTTGACATGAGGACTTATACCAATATCGGGCAGGACATATACATACGAGTTGATGCAATTACATTAGGTACAAGCACTATCATGTATAATTTTCGTATTTACTATAAATACTTTAAAATCATACCATTTTTTATGATTTTCGTATTTAATATTAAATTTTGTCAAATTTGTTTTGACGGACTTTAGTAGGAAACATCATAATTTCCCTTTTGTTAAGGGAACTGAAGATTTTTTTATATATATGTATATTCTAACTTTTGTCGGTGACGCAATACTTTTCTTCTTTTTGTCTATTTGAACATGAAGTCCACTGGCATCCACCAAAACAAGGTCCCAACCCGTGTCTCATCCTCAATGTGATTTTGACCCCTTTTTTTTTTTTCCCTTCCTCCTTTGATAATATCATCTCATGATAATAGACATGGAAAATTATAATAAATTGTATTTTTACGAAAACAATTGAAGTGGATAATAAAGTTTAAAAATATTTGAACAAATAATAAATTTAGAAGATAATTATAAAATTTGCTAGGTATGAATAACATATGTACAAGAAGCAAATAAATCATTACATAATAAATTTGTTATTGACAGTTATTTACTTCAAATATTTTTAAAGTCTACAATTAACTTCAATTATTCATTGAAGTGTAATATTTTTACTCCTTTCTTCCTAACAACATTAATCTAAAAAATAATGTTGATGCATTTAATCACAACCCATGGGGCTACGATTGAGCTTCTTTCCACGAACTTAGTTACAGAAAAATGAGAGAATCGCCATAGCTTGGAATTAATTAAACGACTTACTTGCTAATGAGCTTGTCGTCTGGATTTGTGTAACTTCATCAATGAGACAAAGGCCAAAGCAGTCACTACATATTCCTTGCTAAGTTCATGCACTCTCACTCTTCATTGCATGTGAACATCTATTTTTTGGATCATGTTTTGCGTCTAATGATGCGATGAATAATCATTTAGTTTTTCTTATATCAATTTGGGTTCTAACCTTTTGCTTTCATCTACGTAGCTCAATACGCAAAGAAATCGAAGGGCTCTCTCAGCAAAGTGGGGAAGCTACTAATTGCGCTAAGCTCTCTTGTAGCCTGCTTTATCTCAGTTTTCACTGCATACCGGTTGGTAAAGAGGAAGAGAAGAGGTAGGAGGATTTCCCTCTACTTTACTTTCTATTACAATCTGCAACCATGTTTGGTATACTTGTGAGTTACTTCAATTAAATTTCCTCTTCTTTGCCTAATGTCAAAAATACGCTGCATCGGTTTGACGTATAAATTTGTTCAACTATCCCATCAGTATTAGACGGGCAATTCAGCACCTTTTTCATGAAGGAAACATATGCACAAGATGGCAATATCAAACTCGAAAACAGTTTTTTATGGACTTGTATGAAAAGTTTTAGAAATCTTATTCGGTTTTTTTAATGTTCCATAAGAACCAATAATGGATTAAAAACTTTATTTGTTAGTAGAACTTTAAGACACTGAAGTTTCCAGGTAAATCATACCAACGTACGATTGTTTGTTGTATGTCCGATGACAGTTAACGAAAGTCAAAGCAAATATTTATTTGGTAACAACTTCTTGGAAGAGTCTGAGCTTGATGACAGTACAAAAGATTCCGATGTTCCGCTATTTGATCTACATACCATTGCTGTAGCCACAGAAAATTTCTCCGTTGACAACAAACTTGGACAAGGTGGCTTTGGCTCCGTATACAAGGTGATGATCTTTTTTAAAATAAGGCATTTAAAACTTTATCATTACTTGCAAATTCATATTTTTTAATGCCGTGTTGAGTTTTTTAGCTTACTTAAGGGAGTATGAAATGAAACTTGGTTACATACGAGCATAGATACCAATTGTTAAGCACCCGTAATGATTTCGTATTCAATCTTGCAAATGTGGTGCAAAGTTTAGAAGTCAAATTTGGACTATGGTTTCAGGGTATGTTATCAAATGGAAAGCAAATTGCGGTGAAACGACTAGCTAAGAGCTCTGGGCAAGGAAGTGAAGAGTTCAGGAATGAAGTTATGATAATTGCAAGACTCCAACACAGGAACCTAGTGAGGATTTTAGGGTGTTGCTTTCAAGAAGAAGAGCGGATGCTAGTCTACGAGTACTTGCCTAACAAGAGCTTGGATTCCTTCATTTTCGGTACACTTTCTTTCAATTCTACCTTTTCAAACATACTTTGAAGCAAAGCAGAAGAGTTTAATCACACCGATATATTACTGGCATTCACTTGTCATCAGATGACGAGAAAAGGCAATTGCTAGATTGGAGAAGGCGATTTGAGATAATCTGTGGGATTGCTCGAGGAATCTTATATCTTCATCAAGATTCAAGACTACGAATCATCCATAGAGATCTAAAGGCCAGCAATGTTCTTCTAGATGCTACTATGAACCCCAAAATCGCAGATTTTGGCTTAGCAAGAATATTCGGAGGAGACCAAATTGAAGCATCCACAACTCGAGTGGTTGGAACATAGTAAATGCCCCCTAACTAAAGAGCATTTTAAGATTTCCTCTTCCTTCTAGTTATTTGAATTCCTCATATGTCATAAATAAAATCATGATATCTTTGTTGTTTTTATAATGCTATTGCAGTGGTTATATGTCACCGGAATATGCAATGAAAGGATTCTTCTCAGTTAAATCAGATGTATACAGCTTTGGAATTCTGCTACTAGAGATCATAACAGGCAAAAAAAACAGTGGTTGTTACAAAGAAAGACCAGACTCAAGTTTGGTTGGACATGTGAGAATATGAATGCAATTACACCTCTTGCAAATTATAACATGATAAATATGACATGTTTATTTCTTTTCTGACATGATGGTAGAAGTTTCTTTCAGGTTTGGGAGCTGTGGAGAGAAGGCAAGGCCTCTGAAATAGTGGATCCGATTTTGGATGAGTCAGTTGTTGATAAAGCTTTGAGATGCCTCCAAATTGGTCTACTAAGCGTGCAAGAATACGCGATTGATCGACCAACCATGTCAGATGTTGTTTTGATGTTGAGCAATGATTCTGCTCTTCCTTCCCCAAAACAACCTGCATTCATCGGTAATAGTCTTTGTGCTAGTGACAAAGAGTTAGCATTTGGTGAATCTGTTAACTCTATAAACATCGTCACATGTTCTATGGTGGAAGGTCGCTAAACTAACTTATACAATTACGGTATGTTTGGTACACTGTATTGGCATTCGTATTGTATTACTTACAAATATGATGTTTGACAATATCATTGTATTGTATAATTTAATATGACATAAAAAAATTAATACAATACGGAATGTGACATCTAATACAATAAAAAAAAAATCTCTATATTATGTCATATTGTATAATTTAATCTAAATTATTGTATTGAAAACATAAAATAATGCGTTTCAAAATGATCAAAGTTTGGTTTCAAAATGAGGATTGGGGTCAAGTTCAGGATGGGGTTAGAGTCAGAGTTGAGTTTCAATATGGGGTTGGGTTAAATTTTGGGATAGGTCGAAGTCGAATTTTGGAGTCGAGGTCGAGTTCTGGTATTGAGCTCAGGTTTTAGGATGAGGTTCAAGGATTTCAGAGTCAAAGTCAGGTTTTAGGACTGGGTCAGGATCGAATTTCGTGGTCGATGTCGAGTTTTGGGATGAGGACCAGGTTAGATTTCAGTACAAAAGGCTCGGGTTTTAGGTTTCTAGTTTAAGATTGAGGTCAATGTCTGATTTCAGGATAAAGGTCGAATTTTAGGACTAGGGCCTAGGTCGGATTCAAGGCGATGGTCAGAGTAAGGATTTAAGATGGAGGTTGGGGTCAAGTTTCTAGATGGAGATAGATCATGGTCGAGTTTTATGACGGTGGTGGTCAGGGTCGAGTTCGGGTTTTGGGATTGAGATAGGGGTTAGGTTTTAAGATGAGGTAGAGGTTGGGGGTCACGATCGAGTTTTGGGAAACATGATCGGGATTGGAGTTGGGGTTTCGAAACCTAACCATGACCTCGAAACCCAACACCGTCCCCTATCCTAAAACCTAAACCCCGACCCCGAAACCCAACATCGTCTTTGTTGTAAAACCCGACCCCGACTTTCATCTCGAAAGCAGATCCCGACCTCCATCTAGAAACCCGACTTTAACCCCAATACCCAAACCCGACCCCGCCCCCGCCCCCGCCCCCTACTTTTATCCCAAAACTCAAAACCAGCTCAAGTTTGGAAACCCGATCCCCAACTGCCTCGAAACCCGACTCGAAACTCCCCCAGCTCCAACTCTGATTCCGAATCTCGACCTTGACTCGAATCATGAAACCCGACTTTGGCCCATGTCTTGATACCCGATTCTGATGCTTGGCTTATGACCTAAATTTATCTTTTGAAAGTTGAATTTCTTAACAATAGCAAGCAAACAACATATTAGGTAATATAATATTGTAATGTAGTGCAAAAGTAAACATCATAGTACATACAATACAATAGTACATGTTATACAATATAGTGCAAAAAATAAAACATCATATTTTTCCTGTATTACCATTAATGATAAGGCATTCAATGACAACAGTAAGTCGTTAAAAATATATTTGTTGCTTTTCACAAAAAAAAAAAAAAAAAAAAAAAAAAAGAATTTTGCGACAACAAGTAGGCTGTCGAAATAAGTACATTGTCGCTAAAATTTGCACTTTCAATGACGACTACCTTGTCGTTGTATTCATTTAGCGACAAAATACTATTATCGTGTAAAATTAATCAACGATGCAAATTGTACTTAATCAACGACAACTATTTGCCGTAGAATAATACTTTCAATGACAATGTAATAAAGTTGTCGTTGAAACAATCAATGACACACATGTATAGCGACAACTGTCGATAACATGATTTTTTGTCGTTAATAACTTTCAACGACGACTTCCTAATTTTTAACGACCACTTTTGTTGTAACTAAAAATCGATTTGCTTGTAGTTCATAATCACAACACTGGCCAGAGCTATGTTACATGGCAAAGCTTCGATTATCTGACAAACACCTACCTCCCTTTCATGATGCTTGGGCTAAACCAAAAATTCGAACATGACTAGTTCATAACATCGTCGAAGTCAGCTGACAGCCCAGGAACCGGGAATTACACGTACTGTGTGGACCTAACCGGTTACCTGCAAATGCTTGTGTACAAGAATCGGATTTCGTTTTGGCGGGTAGGATCTTGGACTAGCCGCAGATGGAGTGGTGTACCCACAATGATAAACGGGTTCGTCTGCAACGCCAACCATGTGAACAACCAAGATGAGATCACCATCATGCATGCAATCATTAACAACACGAATTCAGTTTTCTTGTGGTTTGTGATAGAAGAATCGGGAACCATGCAGCAATCCATGTGGCATGATTAGGGTCAGGAGTGGGTCAAATTTTGGTACGCATCAAATGATTGGTGTGACAATTACGGGAGATGAGGCAGAAATGGAAATTGTGATTCGTCCGATGTGAGCTGGTTCGAGTGTGTGTGTCTACCAGGATTTGAACCCCGGTCGGGTACAAGTTGGGACATGAAAGACAATTCGGATGGGGGAAAGATGATGCAAGCAGGCTCACACATGTGGAGATAGAGAGGGGTTTTTGAAGGTGACACGCATGAAGTTACCCAATACGTCGAATGCACATGTGGAGATGGGTTTGAATTTGAGAGAGTGCAAGGAGAAATGCTTGAAGGATTGCAATTTGCAGGGCTTACACGAGTGTGGATGAGACTATGGACGGATTTGAGTGCCTTTCGTAGCACTGCGATTTGGTTGATATCAAGACATACCAATGCAGTACTGGACATATACATATGAGTAATGCAACTACATTAGGTAAAATCACCATCAATTATTTATCAAATTTTGTTGTACATTATTGACCATGACAAAAATCTAGCATGCTAACAAAAGTACATAGACATTCTCAAATCTCATTATAACTTTATGGTATAGAAGGCTTTCATATCGATTAAAAAATGGACATTGAAACCATTTAAAAAAAAGGTCTTGAGTCAATTTTATTTAAAATCGTTATACATACTCATAAATTACGATCACAACACTTGGAACACCATTCTAACCTTTTTTTTTTTTTTTTTCCATCTATGTAGCTCAATATGTGAAGAAATCGAATGGTTCAATCAGCAAAATGGGGAAGCTAGCAATTTTTCCTAAAGTTAGAAGACCTAGACAAGATCTTAATCAACTCCAAACACCTCGACCAAGCAGTCAACATTGGCTCGTGACTCAATCCTGAGATACGATCAAAACTTGCTGAGTTTCTTATGGCTAACAATGACTACTTTGCATGGTCACTCACAGATATACCAGGTATTGATCCTGTAATAACTGAATTTTCTTCAATACAATTTCCTGTAGAGAAGCTCAAGCTAAACCATGGAGGTATTTGTCTAAAATCCTAATATGGGTTTTTGAATGATTTTATGAGATCTTATTGGCTATATAAGACTCGAAAATGAATAATTTAGTTAAGCAAATGACTTTTTGGGTAAAAAGAGGAAGAAAACCCATGTTTTTATGATTGGTCAAAGAAAGTCAACGAAAGTCAAACTTTGACCAAGAAAGTCAAAGAGAGTCACAGAGAGTCAAAGAAAGTCAAAGAAAGTCAACAAAAGTCAAACTTGACCAAAAGAGTCAAAGTTGACCAAGGAGGTCAAGTATGGTCAATGAAGTCAAAGGTTGACCAAAGGTAGTCAAAGAATTGACCACACTAATAAATGACTAGCGGTATGGAAAATATACTGCAAAAACCAAAAATATAGTCAAGGAAATGTAGATAAGAAATCAAACTACCATAGAAAAATCAAGCATAATACATAGGTATTTTTGGGCCAAAAAGTTTTAAGCAAAAAGAAAATTTTTCGTACTGTCCATTTTCGCACAGATAAATTTTGGACTGCTATACTATGTCACAGTATTGTGTATTAGTGAGCTCAGTATCAAAAATATATGTGTTGAATAAAAAGTGGACTGCTTTTATGAGACAAAGCCAAACAATGCCTATGACATCATGCATGACCTCACTTATGGGATTTTTGGCATCATTAAGCTTTATTAGAAAATTAGAAAAGATTAAAAAATTAATTAGAGCATCCTAGAACATGAGGTGGCCGGCCATAATGGGGTCAAAATGTGATTAAGAAAAGTCATGGGGTTTTACCAAAAAGGAGAGCAAAAAAATAATCACAAAACCACCCCAAATTTTACCTATAAATAACCCCCTTTGTGATCTGATTTTTGGTTGAAAAAAAACAAGAAAAAGCAGCCAAACTCTTGCCCATTTCTCCTTCAAAAATCCAGACATTCAAGGGAGTGATTTGGTGAAGAAAAATTTTAAGAAGCTTAGGGGTTTTGATGCTTGGAGTGTGAGTTGTCTTCCAAGATGCAAAACAGTTTTTTTGGGACAGCTTTGTGCCCATTTTTGAAGCCATAAAACCGGCTGTTAGTGGGTAGGAAATTGACCAAATTTTGTGTCAAGGAGGGCTTAGTCTGAGTGCTAACAACCACCCCAAAAATCAGCCATAAGTTGGTGCAAAAAGGGAGCACAAAACCGGCCATAGGAGGAGACCAACAAGGGAGAATTTTTGATGAACCAACTTTAACTCCCACTTGTGTGTTTGATCAAGGTAAAATTTTCTAAACCTCTAACTCTTTCAATTAAGCTTTTAAATTGAGATTTATATGTATTTCAAGTCAATTTTGTAAGAGCATAAGCTCAATTTATTTTGTGCCCAAAGTTAGAACCTAGGTATGCTTGATTTAGTTTAAGGGTGGTTTGATCTTTTTGTGTGCATGCTTGCTTTACAATTTTGATTTGCATGCTTAATGATGATCTATAGTATGTCCCCTAAGCTGTTCTAGGACGGTGGTGGATGAAAATCTCATGCTAGGTTGCTAGAATCTCATGATAATGCTTGCTATGCTTACTATGGCTTAGATCTTGCAACTAGAAATTATCTAAAGTTGATAGGCTTGCATGGCTATGATAGAAAATGTGTTTAAACAAAATTTATGTTAGAAAACCGCTGCATGTGTGTACTAGGGCTCCCGCGGTGGCTGGTTGAGCTAGATCTCACGTTTAGGACGTAAACCAAACTCTAAACCGAAAAACGGACAGATTCGGAGCAATCCTGACCAGTTTTCGAAAAAGTAAATTTTGAGGCCTTTAGAGGCCGAATTTGGAAAAACTCAAAACATGAAAGTTGCTCAGAATAGTTTTTCCTAGAGGGAGACATGAACAGTTTTCCAAAATAAGGCTCCAACAGCCTTCATTTTTACAAAAACCTGAGACTAGTCTATCCAGACTTAGGATACACGACCAGTCCGTTCAAATTAAAACTGGCATAGATACAGGCCGAACTGGGTTTTACAGTAAACATGAAAGTTCTAGAATTTTTCGAGATCTAAAAGTTTCGTGAAGAAAACTTTTTCAGATTCTGCCTAAATCTTTAAGTATAACTGAATTTACAAAGATGGTACAGAAAGCAATAAAATTCTGTACAAAGTTTTCCAGAAAAATGAAAGGATTTAGTATTTTTGAACCAAAACTGTTAATTTGACTTCAGGAACTGTTCCAAAGGTAGTTCCGATCTTTAATAACATTTTCAAATATTTTTATGAGAAAACCCAAATTTTTATAAGAGGGATAAAGAGAATTTTTGTAAAAAGGTGGTGGAAACACCCCCCATTTTCTAAAGAAAACAAGTGGAACTATAGACTTAGGTTTTCCTAAAATTGAGGTAAGCAAGAAGTTTACCACTAATAACCAAGTATTACACCCGAACTATAGCACTGAGTCCAAAGCCCAGGGATACCTATAGTCACCCAATAGGTTACCCCTTAATTGGACTTTAGTAACCAAATAAGGGTTAACTTAAGATAAGTCACCCCAAGGGTTACTCTATGTAACCCAATGTGATACCAAGGTTAGTAAGACTAAGGGTTACCCAATGTAACCCAACATAGTATCAAATTAATAAGACCAAGGGTTACCCAATGTAACCCAACATAGTATCAAATTAATAAGACCAAGGGTTACCAATATTACCAAGATAGTAATACTTTAGGTGACCGATAATAACCGAGTAGGTTATGGGTTACAACCAAGTTTAAGAATGGAATAATGATCTAGTCCTAAGTATCTATGTATGAGCTTAGCTTACAAGATTAGCCTAGGTAACTTAATAAGGTAAGATCCAAGATTGGTTATTCTAAACCACGAAGGTTACTTGTAGTAACCCCACAAGCTATTAAGAGTTATAAAGGGGACATACAACTAGGTCGATATGTGAATGTTGGTTAGGTTACCAACATTCTATAAGATCAAGATCTCTTACTTTTGTCCTTTAATATAGTAGGGGATAACCTGCGTTTGCACCCTAGACAAAGACAGCCATATCTCAGACATAAGGTAAGTACAACTCCGCCTACAGCATAGGCATTTATTGTGATGCTTACCTAAGCATGTTAATATAGTGTTCGATGTATGCTATATTGGTTGTTATGTGATATGTAAGCATGTGATTAATGTTTAATACGATGCATGCTAGGCTATGTGATATGTTGAGGTATGTTTATAGTGCATGAAATGTTTAGATCATGAGTATGATACGAGTAGGTGTAACATCATGAAGCATATTCACCCATGATTAAGATAAGACCAAGATTAAGAAATAGATCATGAAAAACAAGTAAAATGGCAAGCAAGCTTGCCAGTGTCGTACCACCCGTCCGAGGTCGGGTTGGACTATGGTTTGAGCTGGAACTGGTATGACCGCCCCAACCACTCCATAGTTGTGCACCGGGTACGTACACTTAGATAAGGGGCCCATAAGTAAGATAAGATAGGAAGTATGCTACGAAAGTATAAGGAAGCATAATGAAGCATAAATGGCTCATGCATGATTAAGTATGCTATGCTGTTATGTTATGACATGTTAATAATGCCAAGTTCTATTATGTGTTATTTTGTTGTGTCGTGGATTAACAAGTTGTACTTGCTGAGCGAAAGCTCACGTCTTACGTCTATGCTGTAGGTAAGCAACCTATGAGCAACGACTGATGCAATGATGGAGGAGCGTGGCGGAGCGACTGTGAAAATGTGGGAACATGACCGCTACGCGTTTTGTATTAATAAGTATTTTATTTCAAATAGAACAAAGTTGTGTAATTATGGTATATGCGTACGCAAAACATCGTATGTCAGTTAAAGTGTGTATGTTTATATGCTTGTGAAAAAAAAAAATTTCCGCTAAAATTTACTAAGTCACTAGATATGTAAGTACGGTAACGGCCTGGCTAGGCGGGTCGTTACAGATCCTGAGGTGATCAGCCATAAACTCAACGTAGACCTAAATCATAAGCCAGTTCGTCAAAAGATGAGGAAATTTGGAGTTGACCGCAATCGAGTGATCAACGAAGAGGTAATGTAATGCCCCGGCCATCCACGTAGGGCCAACTACGTAAATGCAGGCCGTAACTTTACTTACTTAACTTACTAAACTTAGTTTCTAATACTTAAACTAGAAGAAAATTTCAGAATAAAATTTTTTTTTTTTTAACTTAAACTTAAACTTGACAGCTTGAAAACATCACATACATACATAAACTTATGCATATGGGTAAACTTCATCATGAATACACATTACTTATTATGCCGATTGTAAGGTCACACAATAACCTTTTAAACCGGACTTTAAACATGACATACATAACATGATACATTTCTCTTGATCATACATGGTTTAATTCATAAAAAAAAGTTGCGGAAAAACTGCGTAGTGGTATCCAACACTTGTAACGACCCGCCTAGCACAGGCCGTTACCGTATTTACATATCTATTGACTTAGTAAAATTTAGCGGAAATTTTTTTTTTTTTTTTACAAGCATATGAACATACATGCTTTAACTGACATAAGTTGTTTTGCGTACGCACATGCAATAATTACATAACTTTGTTCTTGTTTGAAATAAAATACTTAATAATACAAAACGCGTAGCGGTCATGTTCCCACTTTTTCACAGTCGCTCCCACGCTCCTCCATCATTGCATCAGTCGTTGCTCATAGGTTGCTTACCTACAGCATAGACGTAAGACGTGAGCTTTCGCTCAGCAAGTACAACTTGTTAATCCGCGACACAACAAAATAACACATAATAGGACTTGGCATCATATCATAACATAATAGCATAACAAACTTAACATGCATGAACCATTTATGCTTCATTATGCTTTCATACATACTTCCTATCTTATCTTGACTCATCTTACTTATGGGCCCCCTTATATAAGTGTTCGTACCTGGTGCACAACTATGGAGTGGTTGGGGCGGCCAGACCAACCAACTCAAACCATAGTCCAACCCGACCTCGGACGGGTGGTACGACACTGGCAAGCTTGCTTGCCATTTTACTTGTTTTTCATGATCTATTTCTTGATCTTGGTCTTATCTTAATCATGGGTGAACATGCTTCATGATGTTACACCTACTCGTACCATACTCATGATCTTAACATTTCATACTACATACCTCAACATATCACATAGCCTAGCATGCATCGTATTAAACATTAATCACATGCTTAACATATCACATAACAACCAATATAGCATACATCGAACACTATATTAACATGCTTAGGTAAGCATCACAACAAATGCCTATGCTGTAGGCGGAGTTGTACTTACCTTATGTCCGAGATATGGCTGTCTCTGTCTAGGGTGCAACTGCAGGTTATCCCCTGCTATATTAAATGACAAAAGTAAGAGATCTTGATCTTATAGAATGTTGGTAACCTAACCAACATTCACATATCGACCTAGTTGTATGTCCCCTTTATAACTCTTAATAGCTTGTGGGGTTACTACAGTAACCCTCGTGGTTTAGCATAACCAACCTTGGATCTTATCTTATTAAGTTACCTAGGGTAATCTTGTAGGCTAAGTCCATACATAGATACTTAGGACTAGATCATTATTCCATTCTTAAACTTGGTTGTAACCCACAACCTACTTGGTTATTATCGGTCATCTAAAGTATTACTATCTTGATACAATATTGGGTATATTGGGTAACCATGGTCTTATTAATTTGATACCATGTTGGGTTACATTGGGTAACCCTTAGTCTTACTAACCTTGGTATCACATTGGGTTACATTGGTAACCCTTGGGTGACTTATCTTAAGTTAACCCTTATTTGGTTACTAAGGTCCAATTAAGGGGTAACCTATTGGGTGACTATAGGTAACCCTGGGCTTTGGACCCAGTGCTATAGTTCGGGTGTAATACTTGGTTATTGGTGGTAAACTTCTTGCTTACCTCAATTTTAGAAAACCTAAGTCTATAGTTCTACTTGTTTTCTTTAGAAAATGGGGGTGTTTCCACCACCTTTTTACAAAAATTCTTTTATCCATTTATAAAAATTTGGGTTTTCTCATAAAAATATTTGAAAATGTTATTAAAGATCGGAACTACCTTTGGAACAGTTCCGGAAGTCAAATTAACAGTTTTGGTTCAAAAATACTAAATCCTTTCATTTTTCTGGAAAACCTTGTACAGAATTTTATTGTTCTCTGTACCATCTTTGTAAATCCAGTTATACTTAAAGATCTAGCCAGAATCTGAAAAAGTTGTCTTCATGAAACTTTTAGATCTCGAAAAATTCTAGAACTTTCATGTTTACTGCAAAACCCAGTTCGGCCTGTATCAACGCCAGTTTTAATTTGAACGGACGGTCGTGTATCTTAGGTCTGTACAGACTAGTCTCGGTTTTCGTGAAAATGAAGGCTGTTGGAGCCTTATTTTGGAAAACTGTCCGCTTGCCCTCTAGGAAAAACTGTTCTGAGCAACTTTCATGTTTTGAGTTTTTCCAAATTCGGCCTCTAAAGGCCTCAAAATTTACTTTTTCGAAAACTGGTCAGGATTGATCCGAACCTGTCCGTTTTTCGGTTTAGAGTTTGTTTTACGTCCTAAACGTGAGATCTAGCTCAACCAGCCACCGCGGGAGCCCTAATACACACATGCAGGTTTTCTAACGTAAATTTTGTTTAAACACATTTTCTATCATAGCCATGCAAGCCTATCATCATTAGATAATTTCTAGTTGCAAGATCTAAGCATAGCAAGCATATCAAGCATTGTTCTTCATTCTAGCAACCTAGCATGAAATTTTCATCCACAACCAACCTAGGGCAGCTTAGGGGACATACTATAGATCATCATTTAGCATGCAAATCACAAATTGTAAAGCAAGCATGCACACAAAAAGATCAAACCACCCTTAAACTAAATCAAGCATACCTAGGTTCTAACTTTGGGCACAAAAAATTGAGCTTATGCTCTTACAAAATTGACTTGAAATACATGTAAATCTCAATTTAAAAGCTTAATTGAAAGAGTTAGAGGTTTAGAAAATTTTACCTTGATCAAACACACAAGTGGGAGCTAAGGTTGGTTCACCAAAAATTCTCCCTTGTTGCACCCCCCTATGGCCGGTCTTGTGCTCCTTTTTGCACCAACTTATGGCTGATTTTGGGGTGGTTGTTAGCACTCAAACTAAGCCCTCTTGACACAAAATTTGGTCAATTTCCTACCCACTAACAGCCGGTTTTATGGCTTCAAAAATGGGCACAAAGCTGTCCCAAAAAAACTGTTTTGCATCTTGGAAGAAAACTCACACTCCAAGCATCAAAACCCCTAAGTTTCTTAAAATTTTTCTTCACCAAATCACTCCCTTGAATGTCCGGATTTTTGAAGGAGAAATGGGCAAGAGTTTGGCTGCTTTTTCTTGTTTTTTTTCAACCAAAAATCAGATCACAAAGGGGCTATTTATAGGAAAATTTGGGTGGTTTGTGATTATTTTTTGTTCTCCTTTTTGTAAAACCCCATGACTTTTCTTAATCACATTTTGACCCCATTATGGCCGGCCACCTCATTGTTCTAGGATGCTCTAATTAATTTTTTAATCTTTTCTAATTTTCTAATAAAACTTAATGATGCCATAAACCCCATAAGTGAGGTCATGCATGATGTCATAGGTATTGTTTGGCTTTGTCTCATAAAAGCAGTCCACTTTTTATTCAACACAGATATTTTTGATACTGAGCTCACTAATACACAATACTGTGACATAGTATAGCAGTCTAAAATTTATCTGTGCGAAAATGGACAGTACGAAAAATTTTCTTTTTGCTTAGAACTTTTTGGCCCAAAAATACCTATATATTGTGCTTGATTTTTCTATGGTAGTTTGATTTCTTATCTATATTTTCTTGACTATATTTTTGGTCTTTGCAGTATATTTTCCATACCGCTAGTCATTTATTCGTGTGGTCAACTCTTTGACTACCTTTGGTCAACCTTTGACCTCATTGACCAAACTTGACTTCCTTGGTCAACTTTGACTCTTTTGGTCAAATTTTGACTTTCGTTGACTTTCTTTGACTCTCTTTGACTCTCTTTGACTTTCTTGGTCAAAGTTTGACTTTCGTTGACTTTCTTTGATCAATCATAAAACATGGGTTTTCTTCCTCTTTTTACCCAAAAAGTCATTTGTTTAACTAAACCATTCATTTCCGAGTCTTATAAAGTTAATAAGATCTCATAAAATCATTTCAAAAACCCTAATTAGGAATTTACACCAATACCTCCATGGTTCAATTTAAACTTCTCTACAAGAAATTGTATTGAAGAAAATTTAGTTATTACAAACACCGCCCTTCACTTGCTGCATCGTCTCCATGGCCCACTAAGTAAAGCTGCAGGCTTTTTACTTTTACCTACAGTATGAAATATACTGATGAGCTTTCGCCCAGCAAATACAAACATAATCTCATAAAACACAGGAAATATCATTCAACTTATGCACGTACCAATTATGTCCAATTTTGAATCTTTTATGATCAATTATGCACTTGAACTTATTATCTTGATTAACATATAGCCCCTTGTGTGTACGTACCGAATGCGCGCATTCCATAGAAAGTTAAGGTTTGTAAGGTCCCTAACAATTCTGGGAATCATATAAGTCTTTACGATTTTACGAAAGGTCTTCGTATCTTGAACTTGAACTTGAGCTCGAAACATACATGATCCTCCACGATTTGGCGGGAGGTTGGTACGACACCTTACTTGTCTTATCTCTTGACTTGATATGTTCTTATCATATGGTTTATTATTAGTGAACGTGTTTCATGATGTCACTATATCACAATATAATTTTAACCATAAGATGGTATATCATAACTGAACATGGCATATCTTGACATAGCATATCATGGCTTAACATAGCATATCATAACTTAATATGGCATATCATAACTTAACATGGCATAACATAATATATCATGGCTTAACATAGCATATCATGGCTTAACATAGCCTATCATAACATAACATGACATAACATACATGAAACATACCACATATTGGAAAATAGTTTACTATTTTCCATACTGTAGGTGAGGTTTGTACTTACCTGCTGTCCTACGCTTTTGACTTAGTGTTCCAATAAGGTACAACAACAGTTCATATTTCTATTTCCAAACAGAATATAAGATAAGATTCATTTACATTCTATTTTACCACAAATCATAATTATTAAATGCTGGTATCCCAACCAATAACCATGGGTAAAACCTAGTTATATGTCTCCCATATCTAGTTAAGAGAACTCAGTCGATTACTAGCCGTAACCTTAGGGCTCAACCAAACATAAACAGTAACTCGTTAGGTTACTAATCTTACCAATGCCTAATTACTTTAGAGTAACACCCTACTAGGTTGCCATTGGTAACCACAGGGTAAGGCCTAACCCAATAACTCGGTATCCTAACCGGTTACTAAGGGTTATCTCGTATAAAAAATCGTATTTTAATATAACCATAACCTTTAAGTATAGATAGTTAAAAACTGTCAATCTTTGAAAACAAAACCATAAAAACAGTTTCTTATTTTAAGTATCAGTGCATGTGCAAGGATTTTTTGCTTTTGCACTATTTCTGAAAAACCTATGCAGGAACTCCCTATTTCCTGCACAGTCCCAGAAAATCAAGTTTTACTTAAAAATCTGCTTAGAATCTGGGAAAACTTTCATCATAAAGGTTTTAGATCTTGAAAAATACCACAACTTTGGTTCTTTACACAAAACCCAGTTCTATTGTTAACTTAGACATATTTGAGGTTGAAACCTGCTGGCCGTGCACACTGGGTCTGGGCAAATCAGACTCGGTTTTTCATAAAAACAAAGGCCATTGAAGCCTTATTTAGGAAAACTGTCCATGCTGTCCACTAGGAAAAACATTTCTCTACAACTTTGTAGTTTTAACTTTCCCCAAATTCAGCCTCTATAGGCCTCAAATTCTGATTTCCAGAAAACTGGCCAGTTTTACCCGAACTGGCAGTTTTCGTGCTTAAGTTGGTTTTACGTTCTAATTTTGCACAATCTAACTCAACCGAACACGCGGGAGCCTAGAATTCAGACATGTAGTATTTTCTAACGTACCAACCCAACATTCATGTGACCCGATCATATCCATGCAAACCATTAACGAAATTGCATCACCTAGGGTTTGCATGGGTTCTAGGTTGAATCAAACCATTCCATTCATTTCTATCGACCTAGCATGCACATACTACATCATTCACATACTTGAGGACATACAACCATATCAAGCATAAAACATGTAAACCCTAATTTCATGCATCCAAAGCATAAAATCATGCATACTTAGCAACATAAACCACCCTACACCTAAATCAAGCATCAATTCTAATTATTTCTAATCTATGGCATAAAATTAAATTGAGCTTAGGTTCTTACAAATTCAACTTGAAATACACCTAAATTTCAAATTGAAGCTCAATTTAAAAGTTTAGGGCTAAGGGAAATTACCTTGATCCAGCACAAGGCTAGGATAGGGTTTGGTCCACTTTTTTTCTCCCTTTCTCCTTGGCACTCCACAACCGGCCTTCCCTTAGCTCCTTGGGGTTCCAAAATTTTTCCGGTCACTTAATTGGTCCTTTACAAGTCCGGCCACACCTCCCAATACTTCCTTCCTTCACCTTTTTCCTTTTCCCTTTTTCTTTCCCACAACCAGCCTCCTAGCCTAAAATGGGGTACCAAAATTTTTTTCAAACCTTGGCTTGGTTCTAGCCAAAATCCGATCACTCCTACAAGTCTCTCCCTTTGAGTTTTTAAATTTTTTCTCTCTTCTTCCTTTCTTTCTTGGGTTTGGATTTTTAAGAAGAAAATTGGGCAAAGTTTGGCTAGCTTTTCCAATTTTTGTGAACAAAATGGTTCACACCTCTCACCTATTTATAGGTGTTTTGAAACTTCTCCAAATTGTCAAAAAGCCTTTAAACTAAGACTTATTTGCACAAAAAGGGCCTTAGGTGGCCGGCCACATCATGGTTGTGAGCCAAAAATGGCTTGTTCAACAAGCTTGCTTTGCTTGTTCACCAAGTGTCCCATGCTTACCTCACTTTGATGACATCACCTTGCTTGCATCATACTTACATCACCTTGATGACATTATCTTGATGACATCACTTTGTTTACATCATGCTTACATCACCTTGATGACATCATCTTTATCACTTACTTTGCTAAAAATTGCACTTTGACCCCTCAAGACAAAATATTTGCAATTTAATCCCTGTAGGTGGCCGGCTTGGGTAAAGCCACTTGGCTTCCAATCCATGCATAATTATCCACTTAATTCCAAAAATCCCTTAATATAATTATGTAGTCCATTTTCCTTCTAACTTAGATAATATCAATACTGTTTTTCATTAAAACAGTATTATCATACTGAATTGTAGTCCAAAATCCATCTGCATAAAATTGGACTACGTAAAAATTTTTTTTATGACTTAGAGCTACTTAACCCTTATTGCTCCAAATATTGTGCTTCATTTTTCTAGAGTGGTCCCATAGCTTATTCTTGCTTATACATCCGTAATGACGGTTTTCCGCAGTATAATTTTCATACTGTTAATTACACTCAGTACCGTCTCAGTCAAATTTGGTCAACCTAAAGTCAACCTTGGTCAAACTTTGACCGCAATAAAAATTAAAATTCCTATTTTGTCATTTTTCAAAAAGGCTCCAAACTTGACTAAGCAAACTATTATTGAGTCTCGTAGCTAATTAAATGAGAACTCAAACATATACTGATATTTAACTCATATCATGAGTTTCATATCGTCATACATGATTCAATCTTAAATTTTTCCTTGTCTCAAAGAAAATCATAAGTCATAAAAATTCGGGATATTACAGGTGAGACGACTCCTTGAAGTAGGTTTTATTAAGGAGATGAAATACTCAGACTAGCTTACAAACGTGGTCGTCGTGAAAAAGAAGAATGGAAAATGGCAAGTATGCATCGACTTCACAGACCTGAACAAAGCTTGTCCCAAAGACAGCTTCCCTTTGTCACACATTGATCGGTTAGTCGAAGCAACTACCGGCCACCAATTGCTATCATTCATGGATCTCCTGCTAAAACCAAATCCTCATACATCCCAAGGACCAGGAGAAAACCACATTCATCACCGAATAAGGAACATATTGCTACAAGGTGATGCCTTTCAGACTCAAAAATGCAGGTGCGACTTACCAGCAACTTATCAACAAGATGTTCGCAGGTTTGATCAAGAAAACTATGGAGGTCTACATCAATGACATGCTTGTGAAGTCTTGTGAGTAGAGGAGCACATCGCACACCCAGAAGAATGATTTCAACAACTCTGGCAATACAACATGCAACTTAATCCAACAAAGTGTTCATTTGGAGTGACACTCGGCAAGTTTCTTAGCTACCTAGTGACCAAGTAGGGCATTAAAGCAAATCTAGACAAGATACGAGCAGTTCTCAACATGCCTCCTCTGAAGAACAAACGAGACATACAAAAACTTGCCAAACGAGTAGCCACACTTAACTGTTTCATCCCCAAATCCTCTAATTATTGTTTGCCTTTCTTCAAGCTCCTTAAAGGCAACAAGACATTTGAGTGGGATGAAAAGCACAAGTTTGCACTCCAAGACCTGAAGAAGTTCCTAGCGACTCCTCCACTACTTGCCAAGCCAATTGACGATGAGTCTTTACTTTTATATTTATCTATTTCTGACAATGTTGTGAGTACAGCACTAGTTAGGGAAGAAGGAAAGACCCAGCAGCCCATTTACTATGTCAGTCATACTCTACTCGATATGGAGACTCAATATCCACTCATTGAGAAGCTCGCCTTGGCTCTCATCACAGCAAGAGCCATCACAGCAACAAGGAAACTCAAGCCTTAGTTTCGGTGCCACTCCATCATTGTGACAAGCACTTTTCCTCTATCATTTATTCTTCACAAGCCAGAGACTTTCAGACAACTCATAAAGTGGGCAGTTGAACTCAGCAAGTTCGACATCACCTACTAGAATAGGGCAACTCTTAAATCACAGGTACTGGTAGACTTTGTAGTAGAATTGACTCCTGAGGCTTCAGTGGCCTTGGACAACAAGTGACCACCCGAGGAATGGGTACTACAAGTCAACAGCTTATCCAACATGAAGGGAAGTGGAGTTGGCATCTACTTGAAGACTCCAATCGGGGAGATAATCAAGCAATCCTTTCAACTAGGATTCAAGGCCTCCAATAACAATACAGAATACAAGGCTACGGTGGCTGGACTACAACTCGCCAAGTCACTTGGCGCCGGAATACTAAAGGTAATGAGTGATTCTCAACTTGTTATGAACCAGGTTAGCGGCGAATATGTGGCACGTGACACAAAGATGGCATCTTATCTAGAGCTAATAATTGTAGCATGCACCCAATTTGAAAGCTACAAAGTTCACCAAGTTTCAAGAGAATCCAACTACCATGCTGACGCATTAGCCAACCTAGGATCTTCATCCGATTCAACCATATGAAAGACTATCCTAGTTGGGTATCTTGAGAATCCCTACATTAATCGGTCAACCTCAAAGTTGGCACCAGACAATAGCCAACCAAGCTACGACCCATTCAGTGATATACCAGTTGATCACTACTCATCAAATGATTCGGTTAGTGCTCCACTAGTCGATCACTACTCATCAAACGATTCACCCACCAACTAGATGACACCAATCCTCAGGTACCTCAAACATGGAGAGCTATAATCTGACAAGAAGCAAGCAAGAAAACTACATATCCAAAGTGCCAGGTACTTTATCATTGGTAGAAGACTTTACCACCGTTCTTTTTCAGGTCCTTACCTCTGATGCCTTGACCCCGAGCAAGCACTTTAGGTCATTCGGGAGATAAATGAAAGAGATTGCAATAGATCCTACTGGCCGACGATGAAGTCAGATGCCGAAAGCTTCATCAGGAAGTGCGACAAGTGGCAACGCTTTACTTCAGTCATTCACTTATTGATCGAGCTCCTATCCTTTGTAAGTAGCCCTTATCCTTTCATGAAATTGGGCATGGATATTGTGCGTCCACTACCAGTTGCCTCCGAGCAAAGAAAGTTTATCTACAAGTGAAGGAAGCTGACATCGAGTGATAACTCTATAAAATAAAGCTATTTGACCACTTTTACACATCTAAATTTATTATGTTCTTGAGTATTTAAATATATTTTAAGTTAATTTAGTTTAATTTTGCTTAATTTTAATTTAGAGTAGTTTATTTTATTTTATACTATTTTATGTAATTTTATTTAGGTTAATTTTAAGTTTAATATGTTGTCATTAATTTTCCCCTTTAAATGATTAATTTTCTTTTGTGTAATACAATTAGGTGAAAATAGGACAAAATGGTCATTAAAAAGCATCAAAAATGAATTAGAAATTTGAATTAATATAGATTCAGTCAAAGCTTAGTCGTAGGTGCTCCAGATGCCATATCACACGTGCATCACGACCGTGTGATCGCCAAGCCTAATGCGTGAGTGTCCCCTATACCAGACAAGGGTGCGTGGAACTGTAGGTGGCGTCAGCTCTACTAGCAACATGTTGGTTCCTCTGCCGCGTGACGCACTGATTTCGCGTGCATCCCATTTCTCACCCAACCTGTGTTCACCAAGAGTCCAACGGGCCCATCTACCGCACCCAGCTGATCAGCCACCAAACCGTGATGCGCCACATGTCCCAAGCCCATCTGAGCCCAAAATGTGTGGCCCAATTATGCTGCTAGGGAAGAAAGAAAAAGAAAAGAGAAAAGGAAATTGTGGACAGAAGTCTGGGGAGTTTTGGAGGTGTGGAACCAGAGGCCAAAACCCTGAAGAAAAACTAGAGGAGAAAATGAAGAAGAAAAAAAAAAAATAGAATAATAGAAAAAAAAAAAAAAAAAAAAAAAAAAAAAAAAGAGCCAAAAAATAGTAGTGTAGGATTTTTAGGTTTAGGATTTAGTTTTTATTTTTTGTTTTGGACTTTATTTTTCAATAATTTCAAGGGAGATAGCATTTGAAGAGCAAAGAGGAGAAGATGAGAAATTGGGGACGAAATTAAAGATTTGTGGAAACAATCATTGTGGTTTTCGTTTCTTTTCCTTATCTCTTATATTTATGTAATTAGATGATGCTTCAACATTATATTTGCTTAATTTTTTTGTTTAATTTCCTTTATGGGTATTGTCTAGTTTGTTAGTTTTAAGGTTTGATGTAGCTCTACTTGAACTCTGTTTTAATGATTTAGTTAATTGATAATCCAATTTCATTTCAATCCATTTGTATTCTCTATGCTTAATGCCTCTAGTTTATTTTTCTAAATAAGTTAGTTGATTTTGATGTCTAGAATTGGCAGTTAAGAAAGGGAATTTCACTTGTCAGATTTGAGATACATAACCTAAGTAGTATCGAGTTTGGGAGATGGGTAGTACTTGGGTAATCACTTTTGTGGCTTAATTTTAATGAATGGTTATGCATTTTAGTTAATAGGAAGGTTAATTTTCGGTGTTCATGCATATTATCTCATTTGACACTCGGGAGAGGTGTGAGGTTATGTTAGAGCTATTGACTAATGAATTGGATGAAATTTATTAACAATTACTAAATCGGATAAGCATAGGAATAGCAGAGCGAAATCAATTCCCTAGAATCTTACTTATGTCTTTTTATTCATTCGGTTTTGTTTGGTCATTTTAGTTTACTTCATTTATTTTGATTTGCATTTTTGTTATTTTTAAATCAGTCATTCAAATAGTCCTAACATTAACAAATTTCGGTAATTAACTTAAAATTAAACACAATTCTCATAGGATCAACAACCTTATTTATCATTTTATTACTTGTACGACTCGTACACTTGCAAGATTTCACACAACATCGAGAGCTTGATGTAGAGAGAAGTTATATGCAGATTTAGGTTCCCCAAAGAGATATTGGCATACAATAGGACTCAATTCACATCTGGTCACTTTCAAGATTTCCGCGACAGGTGGAAAATCACCTTTAGCTTCTTGACCCCGAGGTATCCATAAAGCAACAGCCAAGTGGAAGCAACAAATAAGACCATCCTCAACAATTTGAAGAAAAAGCTTGAAAGTTACAAGGAAGGCTGGCCAGAAGAGCTTTCAGGAGTCCTATGGGCCTACAGAATGTCTCATCAGACAACAACCGGTGAGTCACCTTTTTCTTTGGTCTATGGAGCTGATGCAGTGATCCCAACCTAAGGACCGAGCTCTTGGCCCAACAAAGTTGTGAACTACCAAATGATGACTAGGAGCTTAGACTTGCTATAAGAGAAGAGGAACAAAGTACTCATCTATTTGGCACACTACCATCAAGCCGCAGTTAGACACTACAACTCCAAGGTCAAGGAATGTCATTTCCAGGTAGGAGACCTTGTCTTGTGCAATGTGTTCCAGAACATGAAGGAGAAAGGAGCCGGCAAGCTAGAACTGAATAAGGAAGGACCTTATCGAGTCATGAAGGTAGTTAGACTTGGAGTGTACAACTTGGAAGAACTTAGTGGCACCCCAGTACCTTAGCCATGGAATGCTCTACACCGAGGAAGTACTACAACTGAAAAACGACTCAAGCAGGTCATTCAAGTTAACTATCTATCAAGTCCTTCTTTTTAGTTCTTTTCTTAATTTCGAAGAACTTAGCATTTATGTAATAAAGGCCATAGGATTGTACTAATCGAACTATACTCGGGCTTGATCCCTAAACATGGGTACATAGGTAGCTTGTGATACTATAAAAAAGTGCAGCTCGACCAAACAAAAATACCATGTTTTCCCTTTATTCCTTTTCAAGATAATGGAAGGAACCTAAAACACATTTCACCTGGGAGGAACCACTCGACCATATCTAGAAAATGACTCACTCACGAGCCATCCAGGAGCTAACAATGAGTCACTCGTAAGTCATTCACGAGTCGACCAGTCAACCATTCTACAACTCAATCACGACTCATAAATCAAACAAACAGATATAAGGATTAATTAAATCTAATAATTTCATCCCCTTCTATTCTCAGGTTCAAAGCCTCCAACATCCAACGCCTCCACTCAAGGAGCATTGAAAGCCCCGAGGAACAATGAAGGAGTATTCATAGCTAGAGCAACAAAGCCTCCAATCATGGAACAAAAAAGAACTGCAAGTCGATTAACTGTAGGGAGAGATTGTTGGGTAACAGTCCCAGTAACTCTAAACAAAGTCATTACTAGTTCTCATCAAGAACCCCTCTTCACAACTTACTACCTTGTCGCGAGGGATTGATCACCTCTTGTAGGTATGGAGTCCAACTTACAACCTAGTCACTGTACCCTTTCTTTCTAGTGTTCCTACACAAAGTATCAAATGGCACACAAAGTTGCAAGAACACCCAATATCCATAATGGAAAGCCCCGATATAGGGAGAGGACCTTTCAAGTTAGGCAACACCCCTCCATCTAGCCCTCGGGCTAATGCCAACTGTGGTCGATGCTGGCCTGACAACCGATGTCGATATTCGTATCGATGCCAACTGAGGTTAATGCTGATTGCAATCGATGCGGGCAATAAATGTTTTGTCCAAGACTCAACAATCTAGCCTTTCTTTAATTCAAGACACCCTATGAGGCCACTTAATTGAGTCGATGGGTCTGCTTTAGAAGATAACCTACAATGCCACTTAATTGGGTCGACGGGTTTGCTCTAAGGATGTTTCCACAAAGTCTTGACCTATTTTGTAGCAAACAATTCAAAACTTTTGGTTGGGGGGGGGGGGGGGGGGAAGGAGTACAAGTATTTAGCATTTTCAATTGTCAATTTGAATTTTGTAGAGTACGAGTCAAAAATGATTCTTTCATGAGTCATCATCGACTCCTCAACAAGTCACCCACGACTCCCCAACAAATCATCCGCTACTCGACAACGAGTCATAGACGATTCGTCCGCGAATCAGGGAGTAGTTTTGCCTACGACTAAAGATCGAGTCAGCCTGCAAGTATGGATTAACACTCAAACACAAGGATTCATATGAGTTCAAATGCAGGAATTTAAAGCAAATCAAAGCACAAGAAAGCTGTTGAAAATTACAACCCAACAGCTTAAGATCCTTATCAACATGCAAATAAGTCTTAATGTTCAGAAAAAAAGAGGTAAGAAAAACAAAAACAAAAAAACAAGTAAAGATAGATTGTGGGGGGGGGGGGGCGACGATCACTCATCTTTCTTCTTTGCCTCTCCATCAATAGTCTCCTTGGCATCTTTTTACAACTCCTTGGCTACAGCCTTCTCACCATCAACTTGATGAGTCGCCACCTCGACAACGTCATCCAAGCGACCCTTGTCCTCCTCATCCTCAGCATTGGAGAAGTAGCCGGCCAATCAAAGGATCTCCGCATTAACTTCCTTGTCCACCAACCTGCTATTCCGGTATTGACGTAGATTGTCGAGCCTAGCATGAGACTAGCCGAAAGTTTATTGATTCCTCCCTTCTTTGGCAAGCTCGGAGATGCGATCGTCCTTATCCATTAGAGATTTTGCAGCCTTCTCCAGTTGGCTGCGAAACACACACTCGGAGTTTTGGGCCGACCTCAACTCCTTCTCTAGTTTTGCCTTCTGTTTGTTCCACTCTTTGGTCTTAACCGCCAACTCTAAATCAAGGGTAGCATAGTGGGCAGACATGGCAAGGATCAACTGATTATCTTGCAATGACAAGAAAATGATTTTAGAACAACAACACAATGACCAAACTAAAAGGTAATTTTTAGTTAATGCTTGACTTGGATAAGTTTGCCACAATAGTCTTTGTATAGCACGGTGAAAGGTCGAGACAGGAGACAGCAAGAGTCAGCCTCAATCATCAAGTCTCCACCAATCTGGGAAGTAGTGTGATGATACTTCTTGAGGGATAGGCCCTGCGGAATTGCTAGAGCAAAGTGCTATTCCTCATCCTCCCTTTTATGCTTTGGTAGCCTAAGAGTTGAAGTGCAAACAACTAGCGAAAGAGTAGCCAAGGGCTCATTATCTAGTGCAATCAGCTCGAAAGAAGAAATAGGAGCTTTGGCTCGAGGAATTGGCATGTGTCGCGACATACACTCTAACATCTTTTTAGCAGATGGAGGCTTCGCTTTGCTCCTTCTTTTTCCTGCAAAACAAGTCGTTAAGACCAAAAACGAGGTAATAAGATGAAAATCTTTCAAATTTTTTTTTCAGTACTCACCAAACATGTTTCCAGAAAACCTAGTTCTATGAGTAACTTAAGAAGAAGGGGAAGGAAGCTCGAACGTAGTGAAATCTTGTTCACTTAAGTTAGCAACTTTGGAGACAATTGAGGGGCTTTGATTAAGAAGCTCTCTGCAAAACAAGCAACCAAGGAGGATCAGAACTTGTTAACAAGCAACAATAAGCCATAGCTAATCAATTCAACCAACAAATTGCTTGGATGACTCATCGGGCCGACCCTAGATGAGTGGAATTGTCCACGGGCAGCCAGTAGCATTCACTAGTCCACGGCCCATGGCATAGCAATTCTTTCAGTGGTGGTTAGAGTTAGTGATCTCCTCAAACTTCAAACTATTTCCACATCTCTTCACAAAGGCAAATCAGACTCTAGAATCGGAGTTTTGCTTTAGGAAATACAGGGCTTGGAAGTCTTCCTCTTGATCCGTGAGTCCCTGAACATTGATAATGGCCTTTCACGAGTTCTGCATTAGTTGGCCCAGAGTAATTTGGTAGTACGCTAGCACCGTCGAAGCTAGCCGTGACATAAAAAAGGTCAGTCCCAACAAGAAAATGATCTCGTTGATGGCAAACCAACCCTTGCAATGATTATCAGCCCTTTCTCTGGGATAGGGAGTGCTAACTTCCATCCCGGTGAGGGAGGTCAAGCTCTTATCGCCATCCCTCGATCTCTTCTTGTTGGAAAAACGAATCTGATATCAAAGTTATGGTGCAGCGGAAGTTTTAAAATTTTTATACCAATTCAGAAAAGAAGCTTATGATGTATATAACAATAACTAAATACATGATCAAACGTACTTTATTTCTCGGATTCCGGAATTACTAGAGCATCGACCAACGTGTCTTCTCTACTATTCTTGAGTCCCCATATCTCAGAGTGTATGTAGGCACACGTGCTGTGAATCCAAGCGACCAATAATTCTTCTGAAGTCTACATCCCACCTTCTTAATCCCGATATACCTCGTTGAGAATTCAATCCGGGTTCATTCTTCAAAACTACAAAACAGGAACCAATTAACCTTCTATGAAAAATATCACTCGGCTTAACCTTTCTCACAATTTTGATTCAATGGAAATTTCTCTATTTTTTTCACTCCCAAGAAGGATGAATTTTTTTAAGCACAAAAACCTAGTTTTTTGTGTTTTCTCTCTCACACAAAACCGTCCACTTTGAGTGTAAGATGATGGATTGATTTTTTTTCAACAACCCCGAGCCTTTATATAATACTCCAATCCTTTTTCAAAAATATCTCCTACTTGAAAAATAATTAATAATTATTTTTTTGGATAATCGTTTAAACCAAAGGATCATTCAAATTTTAGGCTAGGTTCTTTAAACCTTATTGACGGTTTTTTGCTAGGAAAAGGCTCAAAAATTCGTCCTCTACATAATGTAAAGTTTGATTGGTGGTTCAAATTTAAATCAAGAATCTAGACTAGTCAAAAAGCCCTAATCATATATAGATTCAAACTCCTTTTTAACCTTTGAATTTAAATAAGATTCTCTTATTTGAATTTAAATAAGTATTTTCAACAAACATTATCTATATTTAATTAATTTAAATAAATAGAATATTTTAGTTTTCCTTTCCACCAAAAAAACTTACACAATTCTTTAAGAAAAGAAAATCTATCAAATAAGCTCCATTATTTAAATCAATGAATAATTTAATATTTGAAATATATTTAAACAATTTTAAAACAAAATATTCTCCTCTCCATCCATTAAAAAACCGTGCACTATTAATTAGGAGAGAAAATATTTGTTTTCAAAAATTAAATAATTCAAATACAATCTTATTTTCAAAAGTCAATTAACCAAAATAATTACCAAATAATTATTTTATTTATAACCAATCATACGTTGACAAATCACATTATTTGTCTACATTAATTTAACATGTCTAATCCTTTTCCGAGATTGCATGTAAGAGAATATCATGTCTTAATAGACATTTTAAATTCCCATTTAATTTATCGATCTCATTAGGAATAAATCCCGATACGCTTCGTAGAACTTTATGAGCTAGTAGAGGAACCCGATGGAAATATGTAAAGAGACTCCTATAATTGTGAAAAATTAATCCTGAATTAATTATTCATCAATTATCAACTTCAGGACTATTCCACTAAAAGTCTGAAGCTGAACTCCCATTTACATACCATATTACGAAAGCTCTCTAACATAATACTTCTTCTATAATTTCTTCATTACTTGCTTAATTCCGATATGTTATCTATGATTGAATTAAGGACTTTTTCCGTTTTACCTTTTTAATCATTTTAACTTAAAATTCCATTATTCTCTATTGAAAAAACCACCAAATGTAGAGCCATACAATCGGTAAACCATCAGAGAACACAAAATAAACCGATAGCTAAGATCTTGTTATATTATCTTTTAATTCCCGAATAATGCCTTTAAGTAGATAACATGTACTATTGTTAAGATAGATATGGATTCCGCATCTATGAATCTTAATTTCTCCATCCATAAGTCATACACCTAAAACACAAGTATATTGATCACCAATTGTCAATGTCTCACCTATAGTGGATCAAAGTGCATAAGTTATGGATACGAACTCAAGCATTCATTTTAGGATTAAGATTAATTGACAACTGTATGAAATAGATTTATTTAACATGCTTTTAAGCTTATTAATTGTGGATATTTCAAGACAACATGCGTTAGTTTTAATATTTTATATAATACTAATTAGTTTGCTTTAGATAAAGAAAGGATAAAGTGTTGTAGATATTCTTGGTTTTTAGAATGTTCTTAAGTTGAATTATGTGTTGCCTTACAGCTGGAGCCCATGAAGCCAAAAAGAAGGAAGCCCATTGGATTAGAGACGACTTTGGAATGGACTGCTGGAATGTATTAGATTGCTGCAGCAATGCTATACCAAAGTCACAGCAAAGTGCAGCAGTGAAGAATTAAATTAAAAGCATATGGACCCAAGTTTGGCGTTACAGCTGGTAGTGGGTCTTTTGCCCATTTTGTCTAAACAGGCCAGCTGTAAGAGGGCCACCAATATTAGCTATCAAAGGGGCAAGGCCACGTGCAACTAGAACATCTCTGGGTGAGGAATGATATAAAAGGAAAAGTTAAGGAATAGAGAGGAAGGCCGTTCGGGTGAGGCAAAGAGGGCAGAGCCGAAAACACACCAAAATTGGGGAAAGAGAAGCTGTGAGAAAAAAAGAGAAGAAGGAGCATGAGGGGAGATTTGAAGAAATTTTGGAGAAGGCATTCAAATCCACCCTTGGGCTATTGTTTGAAGGGGAGAAAAACACCAAATCACACATGCTCACCTCCTGTGAACTTTATTGGATTTTTCTTATTTCTGTCTCTGTGAAACATGAATTCATTGGTTGTGTTCGCTTATTTTAATTTCGTTGAATTAAGTATGAACTAATTTTCTAAGCTAGGATTATTGATGGAACCAAGGTTGCAATGAAGGTTTAGATGTTTATTTAATTGTTTGGTGATTTTTATCCGAGTTATTCAAGTGTTTTGCATTGCTCAATTTCTATTGATTGACTGACCATCAATTGGTAGAATATAAAAACTAAAATTAATTCTGGGAAGGTTAATTTTGATTGGATTTAGCTTGAATAATATAAGTGTATGATGTAGGAATATATTAATACCTTGTACAACCCACTAAAAATTGGTGCTTAATTTTCTGTTTGAAAAACTGAGATGCATGGGAATATGTTGATTTTGGTTTAAAGAACTGAAGGCATAAATCTTTCGGAAGACGATTTTGTAGAATTTTTGGTTGATTGGATAACTTTGCTACAGCATTCCTACAGCATTTGAGGCCAAATTTGCAACTGAGGGGAAATCAGTATTCCTAGCCATTACCCATCCTTGTTTCACTACCTAAGCTTGAGATATTACTACGATTACCTTTTACTTGCATTTTTAATTGCGCCCATTAGTTTATATTTAGTTTTTATAATTTTAGTGTTCAAATCAACTTCCATTTCGTTTTAGACTGATTGTTTTCTATAATTAGATTTTTGGTAATACAATCCCTGTGGAGACGATACTTACTTACTACTATATGACTTGTTTGATTACGTGCACTTGTGTAGCATTTTCGCATACATCCTTTTGGGTGAACATTAATGCAGGATGATAATCAAAATATCATTGATTCTTATAAATAGAATTATTAACCCGAATCAATTAACACCTTAAATCCAATCCAATGTTATACCTCAATACTGGTATACATTAAAGTTTCTATTCGGAACCTATCCGATGATCAAGGCAAATCATCCCTCCAAGGAAATAGACAACCTTTACAATCTTATCATAAATAAAATCCCCAAATCTTATTCCATCAATCAATCCAATGTTATACCTCAATACTGGTATACATTAAAGTTTCTATTCGAAACCTATTCGATGGTCAAGACAAACCATCCCTCTAAGGATGTAGACAACCTTTACAATCTTATCGTGAATAAAATCCCAAAATCTTATTCCATCAATTGCGGAAAATTTATTTAGACTGTTATCAAATTACCACATCTTCTATGTATACCCTGTATATATATGGTAATCCAATATATTTCCAACAGTCTATGAGTATTTTATGTTTGCTCAAAATAGTTATACAATAAACAAATGAAAGTAAATAAGACACTACTTATTAAACATGAATAACCTCTTTTTATTAATATTAAAATGTCATATTTACCAAAAATTCCTAGAATTGATTTTCTATCCTTAGGACACATATAGATCCCAACACTTCCGCGGTCAAGATTGATTCTAGATTTTCGTCCAAATGGCCCCAATCGACATAACAAAGATCATCATCCTCCACCATCAGCATAGCAGAATGAACCGACAGAGCTTCCACATCGTCTACCAACAGCGCGGTGCTTGACAACTCACTTATAGTCTTGCGAGCCACTTTGAACATGTTCAGCAAGTTATCCATTGCACTAGACATGGACTGGATTATAATGGAGGTAAAGTTCAAACTCGATGACACTCGAAGTCGAAAACTCGAGAAATCACAGCAATCCGCAAGTCGCACGAAAAAGAAAAGCAACAAAAATGAAAGAAAAGAGGCAGAGGAAGAAGAATTCGTACCTATGAAGAAGATTGTAGAAGAAGATGAAGAGTTTTTCATCATTTCAAAATTCGGACAATGCACTTAGGAAGTCGCATCCACTACAGCACATCTTCTCAACCACCTGCAACAGCTACTAAACTCAGAAAGTGACACGTGTTCGATAGCATACAGAACCGTCCTAGACAGCATGCGAGTCACCCAAGAATCGACGACGAGTCTCCGCAAGTCTCCAAGAAGCTCAATTTAGATAGGAATACTCCTTAAGCCAATTTTCAATCGACTACGGAATGAGGCCCTTACTGTTGAGGTCATATTTTGTACATTATCTATCACCATACACATGTCCCCACATAAGCCATCGAAGAGCACGAGACGACTTAGAGACATGTAGCTTAGAAGACCCGAGAAGGACTCTCGGATGATAGGAGAATGACTGACGGGTGACTGGCAAGCCTGCAGAGCTAAATAAGGAAAGTTGACTTTATGGATATGAGCAGGAAACTAAATCCATCATATCGGGCAAGGGAATTAGCTAGCAAGCTTAGAACTCATGGAAAAGGAAATTTCTCTTTACCTTCTAGTCATTTATGAGTTGGAAAGTCAAGCAATATAGAAAAGGGAAACTACTCATCAACATTCAAGGCTTATTCTTCCAAAATCAAGAAACTCAAGGCATCATGTTAGTCCCTATAAATCAGGACTTACTCTGCAAGCCTAGGATCTTCTTCTTCCAACCATTTTAGACATCCAAGACATTTTACTCAACAAAATATATATAAAATTCCCCGAATCTCTCTATATCACATCATACCCATCTTTTTCTACATTTTTCTTACTCAAAACTCCATTGTAACGCCCTTTACATATAGTGGAAGCTCCCAGAAACACTACAGAGGATATGGCCTAGAGATTACAAGCAAACCTACATAAATTGGCTATCTCTGTCTCTACTTGCTTTTCTTGCAATTTACTTTATTTTCTTATGACTCGCTAAGGACCAGTCGACGACTCGCACGTCATCCTATTTCGGTCATTGGCCTTATTTTTCTTTGATTGTATATTCAACGCTCTATAGATACCATCAGATTAAGTATACATTTGGTGCTAAGGTTTGGATTGTAGAATTTGAGTTTGAATTGATTATAGGTTTATCAAGACATTTGAATTACTGGAGTTAAAAAGTAAAAAAAATATGAAATGTATTCGGAAAAAAATATCAATATAAAATTTGTTTCGTTTGTCTTGAAATTCTATGCAATTTTAAAAAAATCATCTCATTTGAACTTGTCTATGCAAAATTATGGACTTTTAAAATTTGAATTATAAAACTGTGTGAATAGTGAAGCTGAGGAAAAAAGACAAAAATTGTTTTGTAATTCTAAGGTTTGGATTGTGCATCCAAACAAGCCCTAAGCTTAATATATAAAATTTATAACCTTTTTCGGTCATCATTTAATTTTGACTTTAAAATGCCCAAATTACCCTTAAAAATATAGTACAATTAAGCATTATTTTATTTTTTTTATACCTTTAAATGCCTAAATTAACCTTAAAAATATATTACAATTATGCGTTATTTTAATTTTTTAACAATACATTTTATTTTTATTTAAAAAGTATAAAATGTTTTTTCAAAATTTTACATTTTAGAACATAAGTTTATATATTTTCTCGATCAAAGCATAAAATATATTATTTTATTTTTTATACCCTTGAAGTTAAAATTAAAAGTAAGCTTAATTTGGGTATTTTAATGTCAAAATTAAATATTGTTGATCAAGAAAGGGTATAAACTTATATATTAAGCTTAATTTGATGGCTTACGAATGTAAAAGTGCAAAATATAAGGTAGACTTTCTGAATAAAAGTAAAATACATGGTATAAAAATATAAATAACCCTTAGAAAAATGTAACGGCTAGACTTACAAACGGGCCTCACTAAAAGGGGGACTTTTTTTTTTTTTTGGTTAATAAAAAAGGTCTTACTCTACGCGGGAGATACCCATTCAATCCTGTCTAATATTAGAATCACTTTTTGTTTTTTTTTTTTTGTTTTTTTTTTTTTTTTTGCTAAAACAAAAGTTCGGAAAAGGGGCTTTTGGTATTAGCATACCTTCCCTGATTTTACTTTGACAATAGTATTCGTAAAAAGTCCTATAATTAGATCTTATCTCTCAATGAAAAATATATCATCCCAACTCTATAAAATGTGTTCATAAATATATGTGGACGTGATCTCAAGTACTTAAAAAGGCCGTTTGGTTGGTCTTGAGTTGGAAAACTAGAGTTATTTTGATTGGAGTTGAATTGAGTTTTAAAATTGTGGGTTTAGTTAAAAATGAACTATTTTGAGTTAAAAGTGCAAGAACTTAAATGTGTTCAGAAAAAATATTTATGTAGATATTATTTTGTTACTCTCAAAATTTAACACATAAAAAAAATCATCTTATTTCAAATTGAATTAACAGAGTTAAAAACTTTTAAAGTTTAAGTTTTCAAGTTTGTGTTGAAAATGTAAACAATGAAACTGACTTTATTTTTAAACGAAAAAAAAAAAAGGAATTGTTTAATTAGAGTGAATGTGCCACATGTGCCTTAATTTTTTTATCAGAAAAAATTGTCCATTAAACTTGGTTCATGATCCAACGTACAAAATGCAGTAGTGGTACTAAAACCGTATTTTTTTTTTTATAAATGTTCAAATTGAGATTAACTAGCTTCATGCTTCTAAACCAAAAAAAAAAAAAAAAAAGAAAGACTTGCTTTCCATGCTTCCGAATAAGGCAAACTGCATAAACAAAAACACGTAAGTGTCATAAATATTACAGTACTCCAACCAATCTGAATTGATATACCCAATCCATGTTTGTAGTTTCATTTATTGGGCTTGGTTTTCCTCCACAACTTCCCCTTGTCTCTTGTTTACATTCTTATGAACTAGGATTTTGTCTTCGATTTCGACCCCATTGGCTGCTTTTGAATCGATCTGTTCACCATCTTCTTCTGGCTTCCCATTTTCGATTTCACGATTGTTATTGAGTGGCTTTGAATGCTTTGACTGCTCTCCATCTTCTTTTGGTTCCCCATTTCCCTTTTCATGATTTTCAGCCACAGTACTCCCATTAATGTTATTGCATTGGTAGATTTCTTCAGTCCAGCTTCTTAACTGCTTAATGGCTTCTTCATCTGTTTTATAAACCCAATAAATCAATCATCGGCAACTCAAACAGACTACACGTAAATGATATAATTCTATGTGAAAATATGTAAATTTCTCAGAGTAAACTTTCCAAAATCGTTATTTAGCAAAAATGTCGTGTTATATTATTTAATTTACATGTTACATGTACAACCGGTATAAATTGAAATAATGCTTTGTATAGAGTACCTAATCTTGGGACGGTATGGCCTTGCGGATGCCGTATAATGAGAGGGTTGTGAAAGGCAGTGGCAAGGTCCTCAGAGGGAAGTTTCAACCAATCCTTTGCTCCTATGAAGTGCACTGATTTGACCTTTATGGGGTCTTTGTAGGCAACCTCACATATCTTTGGGTCTCTGAACTTTGATCCTGATATTGACACCAACAATTTCAATGGTGGGTGCTCCTGTAAAACCTTTCCCTGTATTTCCAACAACATTATTAATCTCTTATATATGTACATAAGTTAAAAAACATATAAATATATATATATATATATATATGTTTGGTCAAGGAAGGAAAAAAGACCGACTCACTTGCATTTGGTATCCCAGCAAAAGCGCTGATAGTGTTGCACCCTGTTTAAGAGAAAGAATGTTAAATTAGTTATCTTAGTGGCCATTTGGATTACTGTCTAGAGATCATTTTTAGGCACGAGTTAAAATTTTTCTGTTGTATTTTCTCCCGTGAAAATTTGAAATTAATATTCAAATTACTTTTTAACCTATAATTTGTGTTGATAAGCATTCTATTATAGCCTTATTTATTCACCTTCACTTCAAGTTTGAGATTCATTCTCTCTCTCTCTTTTTTTTTTTTTCCTTCCTAAAATTTGGCAGGATTCAAACTATGCATCTTTTGATGATGAAGTCATCTATGATATTATCACCAGACTATACATACAATTACATCCATTCTTTTTTCATTTTGGGATAAAAAATGGTTATTTAATTTCCTAGGCTTATACATGCTTTATTATTATTATTTTTTAAACCTTTGGAATATCTCATTAGAAAACATATTTAAATATCCTTGGGATTTATATGATTGGGAGACCTTTCTATATGGTGACTGATTATAAATTTTTATTTTAAGAAATGGGAGCAGAACACATTTCACATTTAATAAGAAAAGTTGTTCAAAAGTGGCCTACAAGAAATTGCAAGTTGATTTTCCAAAAGATGAAACAAAAGGTTGCTTAGCCATGTTGTCAAAGGGGCCTTAATTTTTTGTGACTGGTTATCTTTTCTGGTTCACATTATGAATAATTACTGGTTCTTTAGAAAAGAATGCATAGATGTATATATATATATATATATATATATATATGTACCTGAGAGAAGCCAAGCAAACCATGGAAAGGACCTTTGCTTGTGATATAGTCACATAAATAAGAGATGCATTCTTCCAAGTTTGTGTACTCAGTGAAGTCCTGCAATTTGTAAATATACGAATATCGGTAGTGGTGAAAAGTAGAAGAAAAGAAAAAGTAGTGAAGGATTTTTTTTTTTTTTTTGTTATTTTATTTTAAACAAATGATAGTAAGTTATTTTATCTATATTTGAACTATATAAAAGAGTTAAAAGCTCTTTCTTTCTTCGTCCTCCTAATTTGTCACCTAGCATTTTTTTTTTTTTTGTTTGCTTTCCTTCATCTCTTTTTTTTCTTTAGTTCTTTGGCCCTATTGAAATTTTTTTTTTTCAAATACATCCTTATCTAAATTTGTTTGTCTAACCCTCTCAATTACTATTTTCTTAAAAATTTAGAATTTTAGAAAGAAAACATGTTACTACTTGTATGAACAGTCAAATGTGCTTTTTCTCTTTATTTTCATGTACTTAATCACATTTTTGTCTTCAATTTTATGCAAAACACAATAAAGAAAAGACAAAAATTTCTTTGTCTTTATTCACATCTTCAATCATTCTGGTTTTTTTTTTTTTTTCTTTTCCCTTCTTCTTCTTGTTACTAAATGAAGTGAAATTGTAAGGCTAGCAGAATTCATAGTTATAATTAAATAAGGTCATGGGAAGCTTTTTTCAAATAATAATAATAAGAAGAAGAAGAAGAAGACGAAGAATATGATCATGGGATGGTGTTACCTTATCAAATTGGAACCACTCAAAGTAGGGTGGCGGGAAGATTCCTTCAATATCAGATTTTCCTTGCGCAGGGAATATACCATCTGGAAAGTCCTACATATACATATACATGTTGTACCCAAATCAAGTTTAAAAGAGTTGGACCGTTGTATATGGTTTTTGACGGATGTAAGTGGCTTCAAAGACAAAAAGTTTGTTGTGAACCAACTTATAATAACAGTAATTTATATCAACTTCATTATCAGGAGGCAAGTTAAATATCCTCTCATCTTCAAGTTCAAAAAAAAAAAAAAAAAAGACAAAAGTTACATGGTTGCAGTGATAAATCTATTCATAATTTCACATCTAGGCTTGCGTTAGGTTCACCAGTTAAAAATAAATTTTTAAGTTGGAGTTAGTTAATTTTTTAAAAATTATTTATAAATTTTGTAGACTTTTCATATAAAAAAAAAAAAAAACTGAGATGAAAAAATATAATTTAGTTGAAGTTAAAATTAAATATCAAACAGAACCTAATTATATTACAAAGTATAGTGTTCGAATTATGCACCTAAAAGGGTTTGTTCGATTGGTCTAAGGGCATGTTTAGTTGTGGGGAAAGGAATGGAAAGGAATGAAATGCAATACAAATAATCTTTTGTTCGGTTTGTTTTAGAATCAAGAATAGTCAATCCATTGGAATGATTTTTTGCTAATTTGGAAGGAATTGTCATTCCATAATCAGAGCAGTGGAATTGTCATTCCTATGTGTATTTGCATTGTTGTTCCAAAATTAATCTTAGGGGCAGCAGGCCTCATTGTCAGAGACTTGACGTCTATTGGGGAGGGTGGGCGCCTAGTCGAATCACAACAGGGGGCTCGTGGGGGGCGACGGGGGACCTGAGTCAGGGGTGGGGGGGCCTAGGTCGGATCACAGCGAAGGACCTAGGTCAGGTAGGGGAAGGGGTGGGGCCGGGTCTAATCGCGGCAGGGGGACCTAGGTCGCGGGGGCTAGTTTGTTGTCACAGAGGGAGGGAGGGGCTGGATCGCCGGGGGCCGCTTGGGACCTGGTCATAGGGAGAGGGTGGTCCATCGTTGCCGTGTGTGGGGGGAGGGGGTGGACCTAGGTCACACTATGGGGGTTGGGGTCCATCGCCTGGGGGCTCGCCGATGGAAGATTACAGGTTTGGGTTTTTTTTTTTAATATTTTAAAATTTTTAATTTTTAATTTTTTAGTATACAATACTATGAGTTAAGATACATCATAATTATTATATAAAAAGACATCTCAACCGTTCAATCACATCAGATCGGTTTAAAAATGAGTTCTACCGATAAGATATATAAATGTGATTTTATCATAGACTTATCTTGACATATAATTCCTTAAAAAAAAGGATAAAATGTAATTAGTCATTTTATTTTCTCTATAATTAATAAATTTCATATATACAGCTATTAAGCATGAGGGTAGTTTCGTCAAAATGAAATAATCGTATTTCATTCCATGCTATTCATAAAATCTTAACCAAATAATTGATTCAACTTGCTTTTTCATTCTATTCCATTACCATTACCTTCCCAATATTCCCATTCCATTCCATTACCCTAACCAAACGTTGCCAAAATGGAAAGGAAATGAAAGGAATGTAAACATGTCAAATTCTCATGTTTGGCTGAGTTTTGAAGGTCAGAATACCTTTTTTAATTGAATTGCTATTCCTCCCGTTTTAACTCCATTTTAGGCGATCATCACTGCAAGTTTTGTCGGTGGGTCCGCCAGAGATCTCAATATAATAACTTTTTAATAAGAAAATTAATCCTTGGAAGACGTATCCAAATTTTATAAATTAAAAAATTTTTACAAATAGATATTTTTTTCTCTTTTTTTTTCATTATTCTCTTTTTTTTTTTAAAGAAAAATTATCTCATTCATAAATTTATTTTTTCTTTTTTTTCATCATTTTCTCATTTTCAAAAGAGAAACTATCTTATTTTTAAACCTATTTAATACAGTATTATTTTAGTCTATACTTTATGGCGAGATTTAGTTTATACATTGTATTTCGAATTTTGCTTGAATCTTATTTTATTTTTTTGAATTTTTTGTTATGATATTGTGATATATGTGTGTGTATGTATATGTGTATATTTTTCAGATGAATGGCTAGGAACGACGGATTCAACGGAAGCCCTTTTTCTAAGCATGTTCAGAATGAGTTTGAGAGGCACTACACCAATGGAAGTTCGTGTCAGAGAAAAAGGGCTCCGAATGGTGGTGGAAGGTGGAAGGCTCTGTATGTTGGGTTGCAATAGTATGAGCTAGTATGTATTGTAGTTACAGTACGCAAACAACATATCAATCATTTAATTACATCTCTACAGATTATAATTGGTCTCTACAGTAATTACTATAAAAAGATATGTACCACGGTCACTCTCTTTTATTTAAATAAAAAGGGTAATTTGGTCAAAACAAAAAAATCGTATCCTATTTTATAGTATCATGCAAATTTCAAACCAAATAAAAGAATCACTTTTTTCTTTTCCAGTCAATTCATTACCATTGACTACAACCAAATGCACACTATGTTCATAATAAAAGTTAAATAGAGAAAAGTAATAAAAGTTAAATAGAGAAAAGTTATCATTCACTTTTTTTTTTTTTTTAAGTTATATTTCAATGAGTACAAAATCAAGTTTGTTTTTACTTGTATTTTCTTTTAACTACCATATTGAAATGCCTGATAAGAAGTGAAACATAAAAATTTATGGAGTGAATTTATTAATCCTAACAAATAAGTGCATATTTGTTGCCTTATTTTTATATCTCAATAATTATTCCCTTACTAGTTTTTTGACAACTCATCAACTTATTTAAATATTTTTAAAATTAAGTATTTTTTATATGATTAAATTTTAAAATTCAGATGACAGAGATAGAAATCCAAGTCAGTAAATCTTTAACTCCTAATAAATAATGTAAACATTTAAAAATAAAAAAAATAAAAAAAAAAGGAAAAGCAGTTAACATACCATAAATTCTAATTAAATTAGTAGCAAAATTTGCGGGTGACAGTAAATAGATAGCAAAATAAAAAAATGTTTGGGAATTAGAAATCAACGACATACCAAGTCAAAGTGAGCAAAGATTGAAGGATCCCATTTGCTGATTTGCTTCTTGAGGAAACTCCCACTGGTCCTGAACCCATGGAGACACAGAATCTTCATCTTCTTAATCTCACTTTGGTTCTCCATATTTTTCTCTCCTCTGCCTGACTTTTGTTTCTCCGAAGTCCTTTTATAACCAAAAACTTGCGCCCACCTACTACAATTTAATCCAAATCCCCGTACTACCCTTGCAGCTAGAAAAAAGCTTCTAACTACTCACCGTAAGTTTGGAGGTTTGGTTGGTTGGTGATGCACGTGCGTGTCTCTCTACAAAGTCATGTAGACTGCCTATTTTGCTGGAAACTGTCGGAGACAGTCGTACATAAGAAAGGAACGAGGACCCGTTTGGTAAATGAGTTTGAGTTGAAATTTTTAAGTTTAAATAGTAAATTTTGTTGACTTTTTAGAAAAGACAAAAAATTTTTCAAAAAAGATAAAAAAATTTTTCAGAAAAAGATCAAATTTTGAGTTTAAATCTTAAGTTTAAACTTGAGCTCGAAACGGAGTCTAAATTTCAGACTCTAATAAGCTATAGTGAGTTGGATGTATCATGGAGCACGATTTCAATTATCATATGACGGAAATAATTGGAGTTGAGTAGTTGACAGGGTTACTGGTAGCATTTAGACCATTTTATTTGAATGGCTCCTGATGGGACATAATTAAAAATGAAATATCCAAACATCATTTGAGTTTTTTTTTTTTTTTTTAAATGATAAAGAGTCTCCTGAAAAAACAAAATACCTTTCATCTGACATATCCTCTAGGTATTCTAAAAGAAATCAAATACTAATTCACATGATCATTTTATTTTCTCTCTTTATATCTTTTCAGATTACTACTTACAAACGCATTTAAATATTTCTATTCAAATATTCTGTTCAGATTTTTAATATCACATTTGGATGATAGTTCATCTAATTCTGTTTAAATTTTATCATTTAAATATTTCTATTCCAAATATATTTTAGCTGGCAACCTCTTTTATGATTAGGATCATTAGTAATTGAAATATGGGTTGCATGCGAAAAAAAATTGATTAGCTTTTTTGGATTTTCGTTCCTCAAAATACTAATGTCTAAATTTTTTCTTTGAACTTCAGGAAAATAGTAAGAATAATAATCTTCCAAATCTGCCTTGTCGGCTTAAAGATGATTTGTTTTTCAAAAAAAAAAAAAAAAAGTTGACTTGTAAAAATTAGAATATCTGTTATGCTATATTATTTGTGTGCATCTTATTGAGACAACTAATTAAAGAAATGTAACTCTGATTATATGCCTACTTTAACAGTGATTTTATATTTGATCATAAAATTTAAAATTTACTGTTGATTCCCCCCTCAGTTTCAAAATATATATATATATATGTATATACATACACACATATATACATTATAGTTCATTTCGGTCTCCTTTGCCTCACGTTTTTCTGATACAACTATTTTCATAGATCTCAAACTCCACCACTCCCATTTAATAACTTTACTTTTTTTTTTTTTAATGACTAACCTTAATTAATAAAATACACAGTAGATATGCTAACCCATTAACTTGTAAAACCCTCCATAAATGGATTGAGAAAACCTTACCTAAATTGATTCTGATTAAATACGGGTTAAAAGTTTAACCCATCATGGTTATAAAATGAGGACAAATTTAGGGATCTCTGACTCTATTTTCGTTTCGCGACTACATTTATTTAAGATAGTGGACTATGATTTTGATTTATTTTAATTTAAATGTTTTATATTGATGTATTTTTATCTATATACGATTTAAATAGATTATCAGGTAAAGTACCTCGAACTTGCAATGAGAAAAACCCACATCGTCCCCACTAACGTAACGGGTTATAGGGCAGATATGGGGATTGTTTTTACTTATTGGGCGGCTTGACAAGAAGACTATAACCTCACCCCCAATATGTGCCGTTGCCAACTTGCCATCTTAGAACAGAGTACCCTTATTTTGCCCAACATCCTTGAATTGCTAAAGGGTGGCTGCATTAGTTGGTTCCACTAGGCACCAAGTCACACTGATATGACTTACTAAGTGGGACCCATCCTCATTCACTCGTAAGGGTTCACCCGACTGCCTCCATCATGTTTTATAATTGATGCAACAACAAATATAGGACAATTAATTTTAAAAGTTTGTATTTATTTCAATTAATTCAGTTCAATTTGAATTTCTAACGAATTATCCTTATTTAAATTATTTTCAGAAGTTTGACGTACGGATCATGAAAGGACTCTATATAAAGCATTTCATGCTATTTGATTATGGAGTTTAGCTTTGATGATTCTTAACAAAATCTCTTCGAGAATTCTCTCAACCTATCTGACATATTTTATTTAAGAAAAATATCTTTTTTAAATAGTTATATACTAAACAACTAAATCTGTTATTTAAGAAAATTATCTTTTTTGATGATTAGTGATATTTTATTTAAGAAAATTATCTTTAAAAAAAAAAAAAAAACATTCTAGGTGGGACTCCTCTGCACCGCTACTAAATTATGATGATTTCATGAAGAAAGAACCAAGTTTTGACATTGAAAAAGTAAGCGAAATATTTGATTTCAATCCAATATTTGATGAAGCGGACAATGAAAAAGAAGGTGATCACAAAATTAAATTTGATTCTTCTTTCATGTGTTGGAGAAGAGGAAGATCATAATATCTATTTTTCTCTATCTTTTGATGAAAATGATGAATAAGAAGGAGAATACTAATTTTATTCTGATCCAATCTTTTAGGTAATGGAACAAGAAGAGGAGTGTCAAATATTTGATGAAGATGATCAAGAAAAAGATATGGTATTCATTTCTAGTGCAATCATTAATGAATAATATCGAAGAAACTTATCCGCCGGTTGATTTTAGTACATTTAACATCTAAGAAACTTATCTACCTGTTGATTTTAGCGAGTTCAATAAACTATTTAGTACAAAGACAACTCATTCAAAATTAGTGATGATTGTTCAACTCATGTCGGTTGAAGTTGTTTCAAATTCGAGTACTAATCTTCTTCACAAGAGGACACTATGCAACACAAAAATAAGATAATTAGAGGGATCATCTTAATTTTAAAAGTTTGTATTTAATTGAATTATTTCGTGAAGTTTGAATGCTAAGAGTTATCAATGTCATTTTCAAATCTAGATAGGATTTTGAAAAGGATTTTATGTAGAGCCTTTTACATTATTTGAGTATGGAGTTCAGTCTTGATAATTATTAATAAAATCTCTTTTATTAATAAAATCTCTTTTAGAATTGACGAATTTGTGTCCTAAAACGCTTCTGCTACATCAATAACACTTCTATAATTTTTTTTTTTAACCGTAATGTTGGTCATGGTGACACGCTTTAAAACGGAATACATTTTAAAAATTTTCCATTATTACCAAAGATTTCATATATTTGTTGCATAAAATTATTAGTTCAAATAATGAATTACATATTGGTAATAATTATCTACATAGTATTGTCAATTCTTTCGTGTAACGAACAATCATCAAATGATGGAAGAATCTCCAAGGCCTCTCAACCTAATGTCTTTCACGCTATTCTTTTCTCCTTAAAGCAAGCGGTGTATGAACACCAGCTCATTCTCATTTTGATCCGTTTTCCCTTTCGAATCATTAATGGCAAAGGCCTCCTTATCTCTAAATGAAGAAATTAACAGTCCTTGATAGAGGCCAAACAGAATTTAACCTACAAGACACCTATAAGGGTCTTTCTATAGCACTAGGCTTAAGGTTCTCCCTACCCTTCATTAATTGGAATACATCTATTGAAGGAAAACTTAGAGAAAATAATTTACACAGTGGAAAACCTAGTATTGTGGATTTAAAATTTTTTTTTTTTTTTTTTTACCATAGTAATAGGATTGAACAAACCCATGTTGCTATATGCAATAAATAATTTACATGAATACATACCGTTTTGGCAATCAATTCTGGATGATAAAGCAAGCTTCTGGATTATGAGCACCAACCATCTGATCTTCTCTGCTATGACTTCTCCACGTACAGGTGTGTGTGGGCACACTTGGTAAAATTTCCTATCACGAAGCAATACTCCTTTTCTATACCATCTCTTCGTTCTCAATCCTGAAAACCCTTGTTTCTATGTAGAATTCTTGAAATAGAACCAACAACACAAATAGTAGATGAACATTATAGTCTTATCAAAGTCAAAGTGCCTACATTTGCTTCACAACTACGGACTCTCATTTTAGATATTATATCTTTTCATATACTTCCTTATGTATAATGTTAAAGTTATTATATTGATAATCTTGGTGCTATTTACTTGTAACAAATCTACACAAATAAGTATCTAGGACATACTATATAAAATAAATAAAAATGATAAATAGATAAGTCATGACTTGAAACCGGGTATGGTGACATGTAGAAATAAATTTGTAATTAAGGGAAAAGCCTTGAAGATCATTCTTCCAACATAGTTCTTCCTTCATTCTCCCTTTTTCTTTTTAGTGTTTAGATTTTTTTTTTTTTTTTCGAATTTGTAATTGTAGATTTGTCTTAAATAATATTTGCAATTATGAATTCCTTTTTGTTTTTGGTTATGGATTCTACTATGTTCAGCTAGATGTCATATTCTAGGGCTTGATGTAGATTTATTTGAACTATGTTTAGATTATTTTGTTAATTGTTAGTTTAATTACATTTTCAATTCATTTGTGTTTCTCCAAACTTAATGCTTCTAATTTGTTGGAAAATAAATTAGTTGATTTAGATTTGTGAATTTGATACTCGGGAGAGATTGAGATTATATATTGGATTTGTAAAACACAGTCTATGTTGTTGTGAGACCGGGAGAAGATCGACTTTTAAATAATCTATTCAAGCATCTTGGTAGTCGAGAGCTCGGGAGGTGATCAATACCTTGATGATCGATTTGAGAGTTAAGCTTAGAATGTGTTGGTAAACTAGTTAGATAGGGATATTAACTTGAATAATTATGCATATTACACTACTAAAAAGGGGGGATTACAAGACGGTTTTTGACTGTCGTGCAAAGTTTACACGACGGTTACAGAACCGTCGTGTAATCCATCGTCGTGGAAGATACCACGACGGTTATATGAACCGTTGTGGTATCTCAAATTTACACGACGGTTAACACCCGTCGTGTAATCCCGTATTTAAGTAGAAAAATCGTGGTGTAAAGCGGACTTTACACGACGGACATATCGAAGACCGTCGTGTAAAGCGGACTTTACACGACGGACATATGAAGACCGTCGTGTAAAGCGGACTTTACACGACGGACATATTGAAGACCGTCGTGTAAAGCGGACTTTACACGACGGACATATGAAGACCGTCGTGTAAAGCGGACTTTACACGACGGACATATGAAGACCGTGGTGTAAAGCGGACTTTACACGACGGACATATGAAGACCGTGGTGTAAAGCGAACTTTACACGATGGACATATCGAAGACCGTGGTGTAAAGCAGACTTTACACGACGGACATATGAAGACCGTCGTGTAAAGAAGACTTTACACGACGGACATATCGAAGACCGTGGTGAAAAGCGGACTTTACACGACGGACATCTAAAAGACCGTCATGTAAAGCGGACTTTACACAACGGACATATGGAGACCGTGGTGAAAAGCGGACTTTACACGACGGACATATCGAAGACCGTGGTGAAAAGCGGACTTTACACGACGGACATCTAAAAGACCGTGGTGTAAAGCGGACTTTACACGACGGACATCTAAAAGACCGTGGTGTTAAGTCCACTTTACACGACGGACATATCGAAGACAGTGGTGAAAAGCGGACTTTACACGACGGACATCTAAAAGACCGTGGTGTAAAGCAGACTTTACACGACGGACATCTAAAAGACCGTGGTGTAAAGTCCACTTTACACGACGGACATATAGAAGACCGTGGTGTAAAGTTTCGGAGTATATCGTGAAATGGCAAAAATCAAGAGACAATTCAAGATATGAACAACATTGATCAAGGTAAAAACATACCAATTATTATATATTACAAAGATGGAATGTCATAATCAACGAATTCCATTACATGACCACACCATTCACTCCTAATCAAATCCAAATTATCAGAAGTGAAAAATTCTTTACTTTCAAGTGCATTTAAACACTATTTCCCTCATAAAACCTAAAATGAAATAACCACATTCGACACTTCCCTCTTGGAGAGGACAAGGCCGGTTCGAGATTTTCGTTTTACAATCTCGTCTCATTCTAATTCCTTCGCCGACCGTAATCTTCCAATCCGTTAGGGCCCTAGCAAATTGGTAAAGTTCAAGCTAATTAATATGCACATAATTAAGATTAACAAAAAAAATTAGCATACAAAAATTGCCTTACATGTTTATGAGTTCGGCAAAATCGTCTCGTTTCTTCTCTCGAAAAGGATCAAAATAAAGGACGAGGTCCTCCCATGGGTCAATGACTCCCAAAACCACAACACTACAAATTGCACACCACGCAAGTTATTAAAGTATTGTGTGTTCGTAGTTTTGTTAGAAAATAAGAAATTGAGTAATATGGAAGTCACCTTGCTTTTCTTTAAAGAAAAATAATCACGGCCTTGATAGGAACACGGGGAGAGAGAGGTGGTGGCGACGGCAGCGGCGGCGGTTTGGGACAAGTTTGAAGTGGTGGCGGCGGCATGACCGGATTTTAAGTTGGGGGGGCGGGCGAAGGAGGTGGGGAGGAGAAAAGTTTGAGTTGTCTAAAGTGTTGAAGATGAAAATGATGATAAATGAAGAGGAAAGTGTATTTAAGTAATGGGTTTTCGTGCGAATTCCAAAGCATGAAATTTGAAAATTTTGAAAATTTTCGGAGGATTACACGACGGTTTTTGTAACCATCGTGTAATCCTTTTTTTGAAAATTTTCAAATTTTGAAAATTTGAAATTTGAAAATTTTCGGAGGATTACACGACGATTTTGCTTAAAACCGTCGTGTAATCCTTTTTTTTTTTTTTGAAAATTTGAAAATTTTCCGGAGGATTACACGACGGACATTATATCCGTCGTGTAATCATTCGATACACGAGGATTACACGACGGACATAATGTCCGTCGTGTAATCCTTCGACTACACGAGGATTACACGACGGACATTATGTCCGTCGTGTAATCCTTCGATACACGAAGATTACACGACGGACATAATGTCCATCGTGTAATCCTTAGATTACACGAGGATTACACGACGGACATAATGTCCGTCGTGTAATCCTTCGATACACGAGGATTACACGACGGACATAATGTCCGTCGTGTAATCCTTCGATTACACGAGGATTACACGACGGACATTATGTCCGTCGTGTAATCCTCGGATTACACGACGGTCCTTAGGACCGTCGTGTAATCCTTTTTTTTTTAATTTGAAATTTTTAAAAATTTGAAAATTTTTGGAGGATTACACGACGGTTTTGCTCAAAACCATCGTGTAATCCTATAGGATTACACGACGGTTATAAAAACCGTCGTGCAATCCTTTTTTTTTAATTTGAAATTTTGAAAATTTTGAAAATTTTCGGAGGATTATACGACAGTTCTATATAACTGTCGTGTAATCCTTTTTTTTTCTTTTTTTTTTTGAAATGCTGCCGGATTACACGACGGTTCCAAGAAAACCGTCGTGTAATCTTGTTTAAGACGACGGTTTCACAAAAACCGTCGTGTATTTTCCGTCGTGTAAGCCAGCTTTTGTAGTAGTGTTATCTCAGTTGATGCTTGAGAAAGGTAATGAGGTTAGATTAGGTCTCTTGATTAATGAATTGAATGGAATTGGCTAACAATTACTTGATAGGATGAACATTGAGATAATTTAGCAATATTAAGACTCTAGACTCTTCGTAAATAGTAAAGTCCATTTCTATTTTCTTATTTGTATTTGTTTAATTTTTGTTTCATTATTATGGTTTGCCTAGATAAAGTTGGGTTATGATAATCATAGTACTAAGCATCAATCTAAGAAACAATCTATGTGGATAATACACTCACCCATCTTATACTATTAAAACTTGATATTGTACGCTTGCGGGTTTACACAACATACTTTATGGGGTTATGCAACTCAATCACCCGTCTGTTGGCTATAACATAAGGACCAACTCTCTACTGGACCTAAGGATATCCTTGATAATAACGAGAAGATCCCCATCACCCAAGAATGCTTGCAAGTAACATAGAGTCGTCAGAAGAGTTACGTTGACCAGCAACGTAGACATCTAGAGTTTAAGGAAGGCAATTACGTCCTGTTAAAAGTATCTCCACCCAAGGGTATCATGCATTTTGGAATCAAGGGAAAATTAGCTCCAAGATACATTGGACAGTTTCAGATTGTTCAGCGTGCTGGAGTTGTTGCTTACTGTCTTATCCTAACGACCAAGTTATTGCACGTTCACGACGTATTTTCACGTTTTGATGCTCCGCAAGTGTCAGTCTAATCTGATTACCTTCATCCAGTGGTATGTATTGATTCCAAAGAATACATCTTATGAGGAGACCCCTGTTTAGATTTTTGACCACAAGATGAAGAGCTTACGTCGTCCTGAGATTTTGTTAGTTAAGGTGTTGTGGCAACACCATGGTATCAAGGAAGTGACCTGGGAATTAGAGTCTAATATATGTGAGTGCTATCCTTATTTATTCACCGACGGTTGTACGTTTAAATTCTGAGGACGAAATTCTCTGTTAGGAGGATAGAGCTCCAAGATACGTTGAACCGTTTCAGATCATGTAGCGTGTTGAAGTTGTTGCTTACCGTCTTGCCCTACCGCTCGAGTTATCAAACATTCATGACGTATTTCACGTTTTGATGCTCTGCAAGTGTCAGCTTGATCTGAATACCATCATCTAGTGGTATGATGTACCGATACAAGAGGATACGTATTACGAGGAGGCCCTTATTCAGATTCTTGACCACAGGATGAAGAGCTTACACTGTCATGAGATTACGTTAGTTAAGGCATTGTGGCAACACCTTGGTGTCACGGAAGTGACCTGGGAATTAGAGTTTAACATGTATGAGTGTTATCCTTATTTATTCACTGACGAAGGCATGTTCAAATTTCAAGGACGGGATTTTCTTTTAGGAGGGTAGAGCTGTAATACCCATTAGAATTAATCGTGATTAATTATGTTAAACTGGATTAATTAGTATGCTAAAATGTCTTTTAAAAATAATTAAACTACATTTAAAATAATGTTTACAAGGTTTTAAAAGTATTGTTAAAAATTTACATTTTTGCCCCTGAGTTTTCAAGAATTCCTAAAATACCCCTATCCGATCAATCGGACCTTTTCACCAATCGACCGTACATACACAAACCTGAAACCGCCATAGCGTTGAAGCCATTTTCTTGAAATGTGTAATGCGTGTATCACCCTATTCCGGCGCCGAAATCCTTCAATGTTCAGCACACTAAAATCTTTAGTTATATCTCATTGCAATGATACAACAAAAAGGTACATAACTTTTGCGAAAATGAAAACATACAAATGATGATAAATACTTATATCATCACAATTTTATGAATCAAAATGGTAGCATGACAATTATATACAATGACATATACGGTCAATATTATATGGATTATTACAATGATATCTAACTACATGAATCACAATAAAACAATGATATCATAATCATACAAATCACAGTAATGATATCATAATCATACAAATCACAGTAATATCATTATACACTATTATACAAATTACAATGATATCTTTGTAGCCAGTAATACGATCATTAAGATGTAATTGGGGAAAAAAAAATTATCAATTTTATAAAATAAATTGATAATTTTATCTTAGGTTGATGAGAATGGGTTAGGGTTAATAGGGATAGGAATTGGTAGGTGAAATGATTGCTGCTCAGAAGCCACATGGCCTCTTTTAGTGAAAGCAGAGGTAGTCCGACCCATCAGTTGCATGCAAACATGAGTCTACCGAACATGTGGCAGAGGTCGTCAGCAAGGTATTGTTCATAAAGAAATTTGAACTGTTCATAAAGAAATATGGATAGATAAAGTTTTTTAGAAACAACAAAAAATCTGAACTGTTCATAAAGAAATATTTTTCATTTAATTTTTGGAGTAGATTAGTTCTTAATTTTAGAACTCATTTTATTGATTATGTTATGCAATTTAATTTTTATTTAATTAGTATTTAAGATAAGTTTTATGTTTTGATTGTTAATGATTTTTAAGACATTTTGAAGCAATTTGACGAGTTTTTTTTTTTCACTCTTTTTAAAAACTTGAGGGATAGTTTGAAATAGTATATAATCTCAAGGGTTATTTTTTGAATTATTTATGACACAGGGGTAAACATTGTGTTTAGCAAAAATTTAGAGGTACTTTTTGATTTTTTTTTTTCTTTATTTATGTGTCTCATTGTTTTTTAAAATGAGTAATTGAAAACTCGGAAGCAATGATGAAAAATTGGCACTAAAATTTTATGAAAATATTGATATTAGTTGAAATTTTCATAAAATATAGAAATTCATTTAAAATATTATTTTTAAATAAAAATTTAAGAATGTCTGAAATAGTTAGTAACACATAAACTTAATTAAATTTTCAATTAGAATACTAAGTACATGATAAATTAACGTAATAAGTGATCATAGTACAACAAATTATAAGCACGCGTTCATCAATTAAATAAAATAATAGTTTTATACATTACATCTATATGTACATTACATCTATAGTTTTATACATGATAAAGAAAATATCAATATCAAAATGAAGGTATTTATAATATGGCATTTAAACAAGATTGATACCAAAAAATATCAAGATCAAAATGAAGGTATTTATAAAATGGCATTTAAACAAGATTGATACCAAAACATGGCATTTGAGTACTTTTTATATAATTTTAGACATAATATGTACATGTCTCTCAATCTCTAGCAATTGCTCTTCATATATGCAAGATTGTGAGCGAATAAAAAAACTGAATTTTACTACATTAAAAAATAAATTTGAAATAATAAAATGATCTTTTATGGATATTTTATCAATATTACCATGTAAATTTTCAGAAATTTTGATGATATTTTATCATTTAATACTACCATTTTAATAGAAATTGATATTTCTGTAATTTTTTTAATATTTATAAAAATTTGAAAATTTCGTAGATATTCTACAAAAAAGATTGCACTCTTGTTTTCATATCGGTAAATTTAAAATACAGAAATTTTGGCAGAAATATCGGTGAAAATGATGATTTTTCAATTCTTGTTCAGAAATTATAACTGACACTTAAATAAAAAGCAATTGTTTTTTTTTTTTATGAAGAATTTTGATTTTGAGTTGGATTTTGGTTTTTTGTTTTTTAGTAATAAAAGAAAACGATTCTTCTTTGGAATTCGAAGAGAAAAAAATGAAGAAATTAGGATCCGTTTAGTGAATAAGTTTAAGATGAAAATTTTAAGTTTTAATAGTAAATTTATCTTTTTCAGAAAAAATAAAAAAAATTTAAAATAAAAATAAAAATTTTAAGCTTAAAACGTGGATCAAATAAAGTCGTATTATTGTACGTAAAGAAGGAAAATAAAGAAATAAAAAATGAGGAATATGTTCGTAATGGACCCAAGATCCGCAGGTTCCCAGCTGGCACCGCTAACGGCTAATTGGGAAGACAACCTTCCAACGGTCACCAACTCACCCGCTCCCCTAAACTCATCTTGCGAATCATTATTGCATCTTTTCAAATTTTTATTTCCTTTTTAAATTATTTTTCTAATCTTTTATTTATTTATTTATTTATTTATTTATTTTTTGCGCTTCCTTCAAGAAACAAAAACAAAACAAACAAACAGAGAGAGAGAGAAAGTTGTGCTTCACAATCACTAACTCTGTCGCACGTGAACTTCACGCGCATGACGTGAGAACAGGAAACACCTGCTCAGTGCTGAGTCACTTTCGGCCATCTTCCTCCTCAACTAATGATTTAATTAATGCATTCATAAAAAAAAAATGTTTATTCAAATATTCAAACGTTTCCGAGACATTCCTATACTCGAGGATGAAAATATCAAAATCGATAGAGTTATTGAGATTTCGATTTATAGATAATATTAATAGAAATATCAAAAATTGATAGCTATCTCGGGAAAATAAAGAGGAAGGAAGTTGAACAATAGATTTTGAGAAGGAAAATAGAATTCTAGTTATTTGATAGGATGTAAAATGAGAAGAAAAGAAAATTATAAATCCATAGGGTTCACAATGTAATCATTCCAACATTGAAAATAAAATAAGAGAGAAAAGTTTGGTCAAAAAGTGGTATGTGAAATCATAGGCGAATCCAGAGATTGAGTAGAAGAGTAACATTGGCTCTTTGTTTAAAACTAGTTAAAACTAGGGCCGGTAATTTCGGACACGACACGGTGACACGACACGAGAACGACACGTAATAAATGGGTTTGGACCGCACGATTAATAATTGGGTCGAAATTGGGTCGACACGTTTAACACGAAAATAAATGGGTCGGAAATGGGCTGACACGATTAACACGTTTAACATATTTATGTTAGAATTTTCAAGGCTTTGTTTGCCTCATCATCTCATTTCAACTCAAACTATACTTTTTTTTGTCTTTTTCCCAAAAAGACAATTGGGTCGCACGATTAATAATTGGGTCGAAATTGGGTCGACACGTTTAACACGAAAATAAATGGGTCGGAAATGGGCTGACACGATTAACATGTTTAACACATTTATTTTAGAATTTTCAAGGCTTTGTTTGCCTCATCATCTCATTTCAACTCAAACTATACTTTTTTTTGTCTTTTTCCTAAAAAGTTTGTGTCTTTTTCTCAAAAAGTTTTTTGTCTTGTCTGAAAATTCAAAAAAATTTACTATTATAACTAAAATATTTCAACTCAAACTAACCAACCAAACACCCCCCAAATTATTCGGACATGACACGGTGACACGACACGAGAACGACACGTAATAAATAGGTTTGGACCGCACGATTAATAATTGGGTCGAAATTGAGTCGACACGTTTAACACGAAAATAAATGGGCCGAAAATGGGCTGACACGATTGACATGTTTAACAGGAATTGCCAGGCCTAGTTAAAACACGTGCTTCGCATCATGCTTCCCATTTGTGAGACTCAATGGTGTGTTTTTATATATTATTTCAAACAAAAAAATCATTTAACTATAAATCCAAAACTAAAAATCCACCTTACACTTATTTTTCTTCCTTCCAAATGCCAATTTATTTTAAATTGTTATTTTAAAATGAAATTTTTATTTAAAGATTTTTCTATCAAGCGGTTCAGTTTAAGAGAATAAAATATAATGTTGCTAAAACATATGTAAATATATTAATATATCTTAATGTAGATTTACGAGGAAATCATTTAAATGGATCGTTAAAAAATTATTTCAACAGGATAAAGAAAAAGTTTTTATGAATGTTGTGTCTGATATTTGATAAAAAGAGATAATAAAAGACAAAGTACAAATTTTAGGAGGATATTGGAGAAAAAGAGAAGAAAAAAAATAAGATTGTTAAAGTTTGTTTTAAATTATCTTAATATTGTACTATAATAAATTTAACTTGTACAATCAATTTAATGGTGTGTTTACCACCTCATTTCAAATCCAAAATATTCTTTTTATTTAAAATCCAAATCAACTTTTTCAAAATTCACATTATATTTTTTTTTTCTCCTAAAAATCCCTCAACAATTGCAAAAGTAGAAAGTTAACATATAAATCTATTGAAATAAATACATATTGAGATTATAGTGAAATTGGAAAAAAAAAAAAAAAAAAGTGAGCGCAAAAATTTATCTTTTATATATATATATATATATATCAAATAGTAGGGATTGCATGTTTTAGCAACCAAAAAAAAAAAAAGAGAGAGAAGAACAACATGTTTAAAAGAATACTAATAATAATGTGATTAAAAAAGAAAATAAAAAATAATTTTAGCATGTATGAAGTAAACGAGATAGAGAAAATCTTGCACATGAAAAACATAAAAATAAATAAATAAATAAATAAATAAAAGAAAGAAAAAAAATATTGTAACCATTAGATAGAAAGGGGGAGAAAAACTAGCGGAAACAAAAAAAAAAAAAACTAGAAAGAACCATGGGTTGACAAGTGTAAAAAGAATATAAGAACAATATTGACTCTTTAATATATGTAAAGATAAAGATAAAGGTAAAGATATAAAAATATTTCATTTTATTATTAATCCAAATCTACTTTTTCAATTGAAATTATGCTCATATTTTTGTCTCTCTCAAATGTCCCTTCAATAAATAAAAAAGTAGGAAGCAACATTTTGAAACAAAAACATTCACAGATTACAGTAAATTTAGGGGGAAAAAAGGTGAAAGCAAATATTTTAATTTAAGAACTTAGATTTTTTTTTTTTTTTTAATTATCAAATAGTATGTTTTAGGTTAGAAAGAATTATGGGTTGACAAGTGTAAAAAGAGTATAACTGGGTGTTTGGTTGAAGGTAATCAAATGTAATCAGATACCTGATAATCTTTTTAAATCAATCAAATTCCTAGAAATATTAGATTATAGTGTTTGGTTTGTACGTAGACAATTTTAAAAGTTAAAAGGATAGTTGTCTAAATTATTTAAATTTTAAGATTACCATGATATTTAGATAAGGGGTAATCTGAAACCCAAGAACCCAAGGGGGAGGCGGGTTTCAGATTATCCCTTTATAAGGGTATCTGAAACCCATGGGTTTCAGATTCTCAGGTATCTTAAAATAAGATAACCTCATAACAAACATGATAATCTTAAAATTCCTATTCCTTTATAAAAGATTACCCCATACCAAACACCCATTAAAAGTAATATTGGCTCTTTATAGATGTTTTACTGTAAATCCAAATCCACTTTTTCAAAATTGACATTATACTCATTTTTTTCTCTTTCAAATATCGCTTTAAATAATTTTAAAAAACAAATACAGACACAGATTATAATAAAATTGAGGAAAAAGAGGTGAAAGCAAATATTTAATTTAAATATGTAGAATTTTTTTAATTATCAAATAGTATGTTTTGGCGAAAAAAAAAAAAAGAATAACATGTTAAAAAGACTACCATGATGTGATTAAAAAAAAAAAAGAAAGAAAATAAAGAAAATAATTTTAGCATGTCTGAAGTAATGAGAGAGAGAAAAACTTGCGCAAGAAAAACATAAAAAGGAAAAGAAAGAATAAAGCTAACCATTAGATAGAAAGGAAAAAAAAAATAAGGGAAAAAAATGGAAAAAGATTAAAAAGAACAATGGGTCAATAAGTGTAAGAAGAGTAGAAGAGTAACAAATTTTTGTTTTTTGTTTTTTTTTTTTTGGGGTGATAGTTAAGCCCTCCAAACGGAGGCAAGAAAATTTTATTAAAACGAGCCGAAAACGCTAAGGCACAGCCAACGGTCTGCTAGACTCCTACAACCAGTGGTCCCAACAACAACCACGGAGACTAACCAGACCTTAACCATCCCTCGACTCAGAACACCATCTGACCAACCAAGAGGCCTGGGAAACCATCCTCTATACAAAAAACTACCCGCAAGATCAAGCGTCACCAAGGCCACAAAATGCCCCAAACCACAACCAGTGCCTCACCAAAATACCTGCTAAACACAGAACATGGAAAACTAACACGCACTACAAACACAAAACAGAGGGCCAGTAGGAAAACCACCTCCCTTATTACAATCAACACAAAACGCAACAACAACAACCAAAAAGAACACAGAACATGCTGGGATGTGTGCCCATAAACAAATAAAATGTATTATTTTGCTGATTTAATTTGAGGAATTTTTTCAATATTATTTTTGCATGCATGTTTAGATGTTTTATAAATATCGAAAACCCTAAATTATTTAAGTATGACTTTAAATATTATATATAAGTATTATATACATGAGGTTAATATTTAAAGTAAAATAATTTAAATTTGTTCGTAATTAAAAATTAAAGTTGGAATCTTTAATTTAAATTTACTAGCGCGATTCAGTACATTATGAATAAAATGATCTTATCCGGATTGTTAATAATGAGATTATTGGAATGAAAACGCTTTATATAATTTGACTATATAGGACTGGAATACGATTAATTATGAATATTTAATAATTTTCATTGTCATATAGAGCATTCAAAATTAATCAATGATGGTCATATATAAATCGATTTTAATGCTGAGTAATTAATAGACTCCTACTTATTGTATCATATTTTTTGACATATCAAGTAATAACTCAAATAAATAGTGTCAAATTTTTGGTATATTAGAAATATAATATAATAAATAGCTGAGAATATTAATACATATACAAGATGAAATCCATTCGTTCATAAAGAAGTAAGATGGACGGTTCCTATAAGTGATAATTCGGGACTTGAATAATAAGAGCGCTCATTTTATGATTAGATCAAAAATATATTATTCATTAGAGAATAATAGTATTTAAAGAGAAAGATATAATTAAAGAGGTAAATAGAAAATACCTAACTTTAATTATGAACTGTTTATGGAAGATTGATCTATTTATAGTGATTATATCAATGGGCAATTCAAATCATTTTGAATATAATTAATTTTATAATTTTAAGAGTGCAATTCCAAATTTTAGTGGAATAATTTGAAATTGATAATTTTGATATTTTAATCAAGGTGTTAATTAATTATCAAATTATTGGAGTCTAAAATTATAAAGTTCATAGTTCCTCTCAACAGCTCCATTGAATTGTATGAACATTATTTTATGTTGGGTTAATTTATTAATTTAGAATTGAGAATTCTATATTAATATTCACACAACAAATTAATTAGATTAATTTAGATTTTAAATAATATGATTATTTAAAATAGTTTTAATTTAAACATTAACAGTGTGGTAAGGACCACACCGTAGTTGTGCACTACAGGATGGTTCACATTACACCTACAAAATGTATGTGGAATTTTGAATTTTGAATTTTGAATTTTGAATTTTGATACATGTGGAAAAGAAAAGAATAGTTATTTTATTTTGAATAGTTCAAAGTAAAATTAAAAGAAAGGAAAAGAAAAGAAAAGGTAACTGATTAGATAATGGGAGAGAGAAATCTCTCTCTCACATCCATCAAATACACCCACTATATGGAGTTAGTGGGCGTGTGTGTTGTTCCACATGAAGAAGATTGATTAATTAATTAATTAATTAAAAAAAGTATCAATTATTTTTCTGTAATATTAAAAGAGGGTACATATGATGTATCTTAAAATTAAAAAAAAAAATTATACATACGATGTATCTAAAAAGGGGAAGATATATTAATTCCTTTTTTACAAAGAAAAAATATAGGTACTTTTTTTTTTAGAGAGTTTCTTATCCTCTTTTCTTTCACTTTGTCTTATGAACTGAGATCGCAAAGTGAATCAAAATTCAAGTATGTGATCAAACCTAAATTCAAAAACGCCCACTTATTTCCTGTTCATCATGACTTAGAGAATGCTGAAAAATAATCATTGGTGTTTCGGAAGGATTTGGAGTTCTCAAGAAGGTTCTTGAAGGAGTTCAAGAATTTCGATCTAATCGGACAACGGTCAATCTCTAAACTTTCTTCTTAATTTATTTTGTTAAATTAATATAAGTATTATTGCCGGATAAAATTTTGAGAAAAAATTTTATATGTGCGATTTGATCCGTATCATGCTTCAGTTAAAATTTTTAAAACTAGTTTTTGAAACCTAGAGAACATCCTGAGAATAACCACCTCCATGACTCGCGAGGTCGGAATCCCCCAACGCTAGCCACCCAAAAACCAAAGGCCGAGCCTCCCCAAGAACCACCAACCCAGAACCCCAGAGCCACCATGAGCCCACCCGAGCCCCTTCAATGCCGGAGACAACTTGAACCAACTCGACATACCAAGGCTCAACCCATCCAACAAACTCCTCCGATCCAGCCCAAAAACCCACTTGCCAGCGGCACAAACCCCATCCTTGAGCAAACCTAGAGGCGGTGATCCCCATGACAACGAACAGAGGGCAATGGACAGGCAACACGCTAGCCCACTGACCCCAGCGAGAACCACACGCCCCCCTCAAAGCTATATCTCTCTCTCTTTATATATGTTAAGCGCTTGTTCGGGAACCAAGTTCAGACCCAATATTTTGGGTCCAAACTAAACTGGAGCAGTTTGGTTCCTCAGTTCAATTTGAACTTGTGAGTGAACCGTTATACAGTGATTGGAGCTGAGATAAATGTTGGGACTATTCACCCACGTGCTTTTCTGCACACCGATGAAAATAAGCTTTCTTCTCCCAGAACATACAACTTAAGCCGTCTGCGACATGTTTGCACAACCCACCTGTGCAAACGAAGTCCATCAACCTTTAAGCAATCTGCCCCGGTTTTGAATCCTCACCAGTTCCGAGCTAATCTTCGGGTCCATCGTTTTCTCTTCTCTCCCTCTTCTGCTCAGAATAAACCAAAATACTCTATCTCTCTCTCTCTTTCCCCCATTCTATTTTCGTTTGCTCTGTCTCTTCTAAGCTCTCTCTCTTTCGTCCGTTCTATTTCCGTTTCCTCTATCTCTTCCGAGCGCTCTCTCTCTGTCTATCTAACTGGTCCGCCATTTGAAGGTTTCGGAGCTCTTGAAACAGAGTAAGCTCAGCTCTTCCCACATATACCGACCTTCTTCTCCTTGAACTTTGCTTTGCAATGTGAGTGTCTGAACGTCATCATTTGATGCAAATATGAGCATTTGTTGCTCCAACAGCCACCAGGTTTCATCTTTTTTTATTTTTTTACCAAATTTTTTGGTGGTCTTTTTTTCCTTTTTCTTTTTCGTGCTCGGCAAGCTTTTTCTCTCTTCAAGAGAGAGAAACAGAGACAGAGATTTATTGACTATGTAGACTACGTTCATGTGTTGTTCCAATGGTTGGGTTTCATCTTTTTTTTTTTTACCAAACTTTTTGATGGTTCTTTTTTTTTTTTTCGTTTTCAGAGGATTTTATCTCTCTTCAAGAGAGAGAAAGAGAGATAGAGAGAGAGACTTGTAGCATATTTGTACAAAATTTGATGTAATCCCTAGATTTCAAAAAAAAAAAAAAATAGAGAGAGAGAGAGCAGAACAAGAACAAGAAGAAGAAGAACAAGGCTATGGAGCATTGTTATTGTTATTTGTCGTTTATGTTTTAATTGTACAGACTCAAACACAATATGGCTCTGTCGTTTATGGTTTATTTGTCGTATATCTTGGCTATTTGGCTGACTTTGAGAATATTTCCACAGTCAGGAATAATTTTTTTTTATTTCGGAGAATTTTTGGTGGTTTAATTTTTTTTTTTTTCTGTTTTTGGAGAAATTTATCCCTCTACAAGAGAGAGAAAGAGAGACAGAGAGAGAGACGTGTAGCTTCAGATGTTGGGATCTATAGGTGCCCTAAGGATAGAAAATCTTAGGGATTTTCTGTAAATATGACATTTTGATATTAATAAGAGGAAATTATTCATGTTTAATAAGTTGTGTCCTATTTACTTTCATTTGTTGATTGTATAATTATTTTGAGCAAACATAAAATACTCCTAGGCTGTTGGTAATATATCGAATTACCATATGTATACGGGGTATGCATAGAAGACGTGGTAATTTGATAACAGTCTAAACAAATAGTCCGCAATCAACGGAATAAGATTTGGGGATCTTATTCATGATAAGATTGTAAAGGTTGTCTACTTCCTTGGAGGGATGGTTTGTCTTGACCATCGGATAGGTTCCGAGTAGAAACTTTAATGTATACCAGTATTGAGGTATGACATTGGACTGGACCTAAAGTGTTAATTGATTCGGTTTAATAATTCCGTTTATAAGAATCAATGATACTTTGATTATCATCCTGCATTAATCTTAATCCTGAAATGATTACTTGAGTTCGCATCCATGACTTATGTACTTTGATGCACTAAAGGTGAGACACTGTTAATTCATGGTCAACATACTTGTGTTTTGGGTGCATGACTTATGGATGGAGAAATCAAGATTCATAGATACGGAATCCATAGCTATCTTAATGATAGTAAATGTTATCTACTTAAAGGTATTATTCGGGGATTGAAAGATAGTATAACAAGATCTTGGCCATCGGTTTACTTTGTGTTCTCTGGTGGTTTTCCAATTGTATGGTTTTACAATTGGTGGTTCTTTCAATGGAGAATAATTGAACTTTAAGTTAAAATGATTGAAAAGGTAAAACGGAAAAAGTCCTTAATTCAATCATGGATAACATATGGGGATTAAGCAAGCGATGAATAAATCATGGAAGAAGCACTACGTGAGAGAGCTTTCGTAATACGGTATGTAAACAGGAGTTCAGCTTCAAACTTTTAGTGGAATAGTTTTGAAGTTGATAATTGATGGATAATTAATCTGGGATTAATTTTTCACAATTATAGGAGCCTCTTTACATATTTCCATCGGGTCCCTCTATTAGCTCATATAGTTCCACGAAGCGTCTCGGGATTTGTTCCTAATGAGATCGGTAAATTGTAAATGGAATTTTGTAATGTCTATTAAGACATGGTACTCTCTAACATGCAATCCAGAAAGGATTGGACATGTGAAATTTGTAGACAAATGATTTGTCAACATGTGATTGGTTAATTTGAATTTTGAAAATAAGATTGTATTTGAATTTTGGAAAACAAAATTTTTCTCTCCTAATTAAAAGTGGTGCACGTTTTTTAATTGTATGGAGGGAAGAAAATTTTGTTTCAAAATTATTTAAATATATTCCTAACATTTAATTATTAATTGGTTTAAATAATGGAGATTATTTCATGAATTTTTCTTTCCTAATTAAAGAGGTGCATGGTTTTTGTGAGGAAAGAAAATTTGAAATATTTCATTAATTTAAATTAATTAATATGGATAATGTTTATGGAAAATATTTATTCAAATATGTGAATCCTATTTAAATTCGAAAAGGTTTAAAAGAAGTTTGAATCTAGATAGGACTAGGATCTTTTGACTAGTCTAGATTCTTGATTTAAAATTTAAACCACTAATCAAGATTTCTCTCACTTTGTGGTCGAATTTTAAAGGGGATTTCCTCTTGAAATTTGTTTTTAGGTTCAATGAATCTAGCCCTAAAGTTGTATGATCTTTTGGTTCAAGATTTATCCGGAAAATAATTATTAATTATTTTTCAAGTAGGAGATAAATTTTGAAAAGGATTGGAATACTATATAAAGGCTAGGAGTTCTTGAAAAACCAATTTTTGATAATTTTAAAAAGGAAAAACGTTTTTTTTAATAAAAAAAAAAAAAATTTTTTTCTTCCACATCAAAAATTCGGCTTTCTTGTGAGAGAGAAAAAGAAAGAAAATTCCATTGAATCAAAACTGCGAGAAAGGTTAAACCGAGTGATTATTTTCATAGGAGGTTAACCGGTTTCTGTTTTGTAGTTTTGAAGAAAGAAGTTGGATCAAATTCTCAACGAGGATCATCGGAATTGAGAAGGAGGGATCTAGACTTCGGAAAGAAATACCGGTCGCTTGGATTCATAGAACGTGTGCCCACACACACTTTGAGACGTGGAACTCGAGAATAGTAGAGAAGACACGTTGGTCAAACGCTCTAGCAATTCCGGAATCCAAGAAATAAGGTATGCTTGATCATGAATTAATTTATTGTTATATGCATCATGAGCTTCTTTTCCGGAAACGGCATAAAAATTTTAAAACTTCCGCTGCGCCGTAACTCCGATACCGGATCCGATTTTTCCAACATCAGATGAGTGTGGTAGGGAGTTCGGAAGCTTCTTTTTTACTTTATCAAACTTTTTGTCGGTTTGTCATTTTTTTTCCGTTTTCGGAGAGAGTGATTAGGAATGCTTCAGAAGCACAGTACTGATAATCACTAATGACAATCTACAGATGGTTTTGGTTTTGGGATTTTCTTTTTTAAATGTGAAGCTTTTTTTTTTTTTTGTTGTTGTAATAGAATAATAAGCTATTGGACGTGTTCGAAAATAAAAGAAAAGCACCAATCTTTCGGTTTCCTTCTCAGTCATTGTGTCGGCATATAAATCCCTATGACATTTATCTGTAACGAATTTAATTGTTAAAATATGAAGGGAAAAAAAAAATTGACAACTTTTCTTTACACTTCCTTTTGCTCGGCATTACAGTGACTCGTTTTAAACTTTATAAATTAAAATTTTTACATCCAAACAGGACCCTAACTCAAGTTAAACTTTTCAACTCAAACTTTTTTACCAAACACTCAACTCAAGTTTAAACTTTTCAACTCAAACTTTTTTACCAAACACTCAACTTTTTTACCAAACACTCAACTCAAGTTAAACTTTTCAACTTAAACTTTTTACCAAACAATCAACTCAAACTTTCAACTTAACTTATTTCAAACTGAACCTAAAATTTCCAACTCAAACTGGTGAACCAAACGGACCCTAAGATTAAGGGTGTGCATGAGTGGCTTTGGTGGGTGATGGGTGATTGCATGGGTTGGCGGATTAAATATATATATATATATATATATATCTAAAGTCCCAATTCAGAGTTGTTCAACAATATAGGCAATCAAGCAAGTTGGAGGCGAGTAGAAGGGGACGATTATCAATATGTAGGTGTTGTTGGTGACATTTTTAAAACTTTTTTTTCAGATAAATTTTTTATGTTATTGTTGTACTATCAGTTACCATCGTGATGCCAAAGTTGTGCATAATTCGAAGGGGGGAAAAAAAAGTTGTGCATCGCTTGCTATGCTGATATGTAAGACAACATATAATATAACGTATAATATATGTTCAAAAATTCATTAACATGTGTGATAGTTTAGACTACATTGCAAATAAATTAGAGATAAATAAGTCAAGAAACTGAATTAGGAACATAAATATCATAAAATTTTAATAATGCAATTTAAAAATAAATTAAACTTATAAAGAAAAAGATGAGTAGGTTAGCGGGTTCAACCCGACAACCAAAAACTATCCTTGCCCATCAATGGAAACGAACAGGTGTAACTACCTAAATAAAAGCAGGTGATAGCATGTCCCTATTTAAATTGACGGTACAAGTGATTTGAGTGATTTAGTGAGATTTATTCACAATTTTGCATAATAGTAAAATTGTAAGTTTTTAAGCTATTAAATTAACTTGGTACACTTATCAATCAAACAAGGCATGACCTAATTACTAAAAATGACATGACCGAAGAAAAATCGTATTTTTATATAGATGTTTGATACCATATGCATGTATTTTACCATACTTAAGAATTATAAGATGCCAAGCGCCTACAAAGATCCGCAGTGTAAGGCACGCGCCAAGGGAGTGCGTGTGGACCATATCATTCAAAGAATCCAACGACTACAAATGCTGGAGGCCGACACGTCGTTCAGTTCAATATTTTATTCAAATTAAATATTTAAATAAACAACATCTCTATATTTTTTTTGTTTTCAAATTATTCATTTTGCTAAAAATTTGTTAATTATTTTACCGATTTAATAAAATAAAATTCAATTAATACGCTCTCTCTCTCACTCTCTCTCTCTCTCAAAATCAACCATTCAATCATTTCAAGTAAAGATCGGTTTCCTCACAAAACTCATACACTCTTCTTTCTCTCTCCTCTTTCTCTCTCTTCGCAAACTCTCGTCTCTCTTTGGGGGGAATCGGATAAGGTGAATTTTCCTTTTTTTCTCATCTGGATTTTGCTTTTTTTTTTTTTTTTTTCCTCCTTTGTTTCTTAACATTTGATTAGTTGTTTTTCCTTGTCAATTATTTCGTCGATTTTGATGTTTGTCCAAGATCCTAGTTTTCGCTTCTTTTTTCAGGTTTGGAAGTTAGAATTTTTCTTTGATTTTTATTTTTTATTTTTTATTTTTATTTTTGGGGTCTTTCGGTGGTAAAGTGTAAAGACGTGTATATTGTTACTTGTAATCTGTAGTGAGATGATTCTTGGTGAAATGGGAATGTGGGATTCTTGGGCAATTTAGGGGGTTTTCTGTCTTTCTCCTACTTTGATCTGAAATGGGTATTTCTCTTTTCAAGGTACTTTTCTTGTTTTAGAGTTATTTAGGGTTTTTCTAATTTTTCGAAGATTTTATAAGCTTTTATTTTTTTCCCACCAACTTCTCTCTCTTATTGGAGACGAAAGGAGTCTCTTGATGTTTTGCTCGGACTGAATTAGCCTTTTTGATTAATGGTGACTCGTTTGTTCTTGTTGGTCTGTTAGGGTTTAAGGTTGAAGATTTGATTGGCCACAAACTAGTCCTTTCTGAACTCGCATAGCATATTTTCTACTCTAATTTTTTACCCTTTTTTCTTCTGAAGCGTTGTGCTCTCTCTCTCTCTCTCTCTCTCTCTCTCTCTCTCTCTCTCTCTCTCTCGGTTCTTTCTGTTCTTCACCTCTTACGTTGTCAGCCCTTTTTTTTTTTTTTTTTCAAATTTTGGCAGAGTATTTAGTTTCATCTGCATTTGTGTCTATTGTGGGTATATTTATCTCTGGTTTTTTCTTTCTGATACTTTACGTTATTACACTTTTATTGATCATAAACCTGTTCTTTTCATCCGTTTGTGTTTGTTTGTTTGTTTTTGTTTTGTTTTGTTTTTGTTTTTGTTTTTGTTTTTTTGTTTTTAATAATGAAAAGCTTTCAAGTTGTTTTAGATATGATATCTATGATATTTTCTTCTATAATTAAACTGAAACAAGTAGGAAGCTCTAAAACTTGCTTTGTATACTTTTAGAGGGGGGGAAAAAAAAACCTTATGTTAGGCCCCTATGATTGTTTACCTCGCCTTTTCTTTGCTTATTTACTTCAAATTTTGCCTTCTGGGAGATTTGTGATATAGATTGTCAATCTGTATAGGTTGATCTGGTGACAGCTTGTGTTTTCTTGCCTTTGTTCAGCAAAGTTGACAGTTTTTGCTCATACATTGCTGAATAACTGATTCCCTTCCAGCAGTCGGTGTTAGCGATTCCACTTTTTTTGTGGTTATGGTAATTTTTCCTATCTTTGCTGACTCCTGTTTTCTAGTTGGTGTAAAATTAACATGGTACAGAGATATAGAAGTTCAAGTTACAAGAAACAGTGATTAGTGCTTGTAAAGTTTGATTTATTTTGTTTCTTTCTTGAAAAATACACTGGTCTTTATTGTCATTGAAAAATATTTGAATATGGTGGGTAAAGTGATATTTTGTTTGGTAACCTTATATGGCAAATGGGTTTTTGATATGTTTTGAGAGCTAAGCTACTTTTTCTGCTACTTACTTACAAAGATTTCGTTTCTTCTTAGGCAACTAATGAGAACCTCCCGCCAAATGTAATTAAGCAACTGGCAAAGGAATTGAAGAATCTTGATGAATCCCCACCGGAGGGCATTAAAGTTTGTGTGAATGATGATGACTTTTCAACTATATTTGCTGATATTGAAGGACCAGGCATGTAGTCTGTCTTGAAACTCCAACATCCATTAAGGATTTTTAGTTGTTACGGTTGTTTTGACATTAAAATTCTGGACCTTGCAGCCGGGACTCCATATGAGAATGGTGTTTTCCGAATGAAGTTATTATTATCTCGTGACTTTCCCCATTCTCCTCCCAAAGGTAACGACTAGCAGATGGGTGCAATTTAAGATTATGCTTGTTTCTTAATATTGTAATAGTTCGTGGTATGGATCTAAGACTATGCTAGGTGGATGCTTTTGGATTTGTTCTTTGTTTATCCTTTTATTTGCTGCAAATATTCATATTTTAAATCCTAACTATTGAATCACTTATTTGTCTTTTGCAAGCTTTACATTCTTTTCATGTTTCACATTTTTGTAGGATACTTTCTTACTAAAATATTCCATCCAAACATTGCAAATAATGGTGAGATATGTGTCAACACACTGAAGAAAGATTGGAACCCAAGTCTTGGATTACGACATGTTCTTATTGTAAGTTCTTTTGACGTGTCTTTTGAGTCCTGCCCATGTGAGGAGAGTTGTCTAAGAATTTCAACTTCTATAAAATGTTATCTTTTAATATATTTCTGATATCTCGAATTTGAGTTCTGTAACAACAGGTAGTTAGATGTCTATTGATTGAGCCTTTTCCAGAATCAGCCTTGAATGAACAGGCTGGCAAAATGTTACTTGAAAATTACGAGGAGTATGCCAGACTTGCCAGGCAAGTAATTATGCCCACTATAATCTTCAGTAGAACACAATGGATATGAAGCTGTTATCATAGATACTGAGTTTTTGAGTGGATGTTGCGTTGTAGAGACATTTTAGTATAAACATGGCCAAGGTTTTTTATTAATCTCTTATTCAAGTTTTTTCCATCTGCACTGGGGTTTCTTAGATTTATCAAGTTAATTCAGTTAAACTGTTGGAAAATATAATTGATGGATATATAATTTTCATACATGATTGCTCATCATCATGAAACACTTGACTCAGTCTGATGTTGGAAAATATAATTGATGGATATATAATTTTCATACATGATCGCTCATCATCATGAAACACTTGACTCAGTCTGATGTGTACACTTTATGCAGGCTTTACACCGGAATCCATGCCAAGTCGAAACCCAAGTTTAAAACAGGAGCAATTTCCGAGTCCACAACAGCTTTGAATGTTGATCAGACAAATGCCTCCGCGCTCAATGCAGATCAAAAGAGCTCAGCACCTAATGCCACGCTACCATTGCCTTCCCCACTAGCCCCTTCTACAACACCTGCCAGAGGAAATGGTCCAGAGCAGCCTGCAGCTGCAACCCCAGCGGAGATAGGAGTTGGTGGGTCCACTGCTGCTGCTGCATCGGCAGCATCAGTTACTGCACCGAAGAAGGAAGGTGGATTGTCAAAAGCACAGATGGCTGAAAAGAAGAAAATAGACGCAAGAAAGAAAAGTTTAAAAAGATTATGATTTTTTTTTGTTTTTCCCTTGCCCAGCCTTGTTGGAATGGTTTGAAATGTTGTTGTCGATCAGTGTATGTGGCTCTAATTTGTTGTTCATCGGACGGGGCAAAAAGTTCGAGAATGGGGAAGTGATAATTGTATGCTGTGCTGTAAGGAATAGTTCTGTGTTTGGGGGGAAAAAAATGGTTGATCAAGGAATTTACCAGCTTCCTCTCATCCTGGCTTGTGTTGTAACAATTTTTGCTCTTCCTTAAGAGACTGAGAAAGTTCTTTTTATGGTCAAATTAAATGCAGTCCTTTAAATGATGCTTATGTTTACATCACAATGTTAAGGAAATGTTCTGAATAACTCTAATCCTTCTTAATGACTAGAATAATCCTTCTAAATTAAACTGTAAAAGGTGCAAGAGAAGTTATAAGAGTCGTTAATGTTATTGTTTTTAGTGGTAGAGGTTTATTTTCACTTGGGGTGCGTTCACCTTTGCAACGTAAATCGTAAAGGTTACAATAAAAAGGAATGTAATGAAAAAACTAAAAAGAAGAGAAAGAAGAAGGAAGATCATTGATTCTTTCTTTCTTTCTTTTTTATTTATTTATGTTTATTTTACTTATTAGATGGTGTAATAAAAAAAAATAAAAAAAAAAAACACAACTTAATTAGCATTTTAATGTTTACTAAACTTAACAGGATGGGAATCTTATCAACGTAGTAATTAAAATATCCTTTTACAATCAATGGTCATGCAACTTATAAATAGTAATAAGTAGATTTGATATCATATTGTTTTGACAAGAAATCAATACCAAGATAAATAAATCATTGACATTCCCTTTCATCATTTAAATTATTGACATTCCCTTTCATTTAAATTATTGACATTCCCTTTCATCATTTATCGTACAATGTACGAGACTCGTTAAACTCTCACAACCTATTTTACATATAAACGCGTGGTTACATGAAAGGTGAACCATTTCTCATGTTTCATTTTCTTTTCATGCGAAGTATACACGTTCTTGGTTTTTACTTGTTCTGTGTTTCGGACAGGAGTTAAAAAAAGCTAGAAACCAAGGCGGTAAGTAGAGATATTGCCTGAGGCAAGTGTCATATTTCCCTTGCCCTTGAACCATTTATTCTCTCAACATTTTCATCTCTTTTTTGACATTCTCAATATTTCTCACAAACTGTTGTATGGCTGTAAAACTCGGCACACAAAAAAAAAAAAAAAGGCACTCAAAAGATGAGGGTAAAAGGAGATCAGCCAGCAAGAACATAAATATCAACTACACAGGCTCTGTTAAGAAAAGTTTCAAACGCAGTTCCCCACCACTCGCAGCGACAAAACCCTCCTACTTCCCCACCCCACAAATTAGGAAGGAAAAAAAAAAAAAAAAAAAAGAAAAAAAAAAGGAAAAAAAAAAGGGGAAATCCTCTTCAACAAAGGAGACTCCCAAACTAGTTCAGCCAGTTAAAATGTTAGATGACATAACCACAATACACTGAAAGAGTTGCAACAGTACATGGGAAAACGCAGGGGTCAGAATGAGGCTGAGCTCGTTCGTCGAAGCTGGTTCTTTGGTTCTGGAGATGGTGCAGTTGGCAAAATCTTCTCTATCTCCTGCAAAACGATGAAATACTTTCTTTATTATCAATTTAATACATGGAATCTGCAACAAGTACCAGATTTGGCGACGTAAAGGAAACATCAGAAGCATAACGGAAAATTCAACAACTGTTCAATTTCACCGAGCCTGGTTCTTTACAAGGAAATTAATGAAAAGTAGGACCTCTAAATTTGAAATCTATCTTCAAGTATAAAAAGCGCAGAGCACAGACCATGAAGTATTTATGTAATATACAATTCAGATGATACATGAAACGAAGTCACTGTATCAGACACAAACCAAAGCCATCAAAGTGAAACATACAATCGGTTTCATATTACAAGTACATATAATATAAAGTTGCCTTCTATGCTGGCAGTATGTCTACAATGGTTGTAATTTTCAAGAACACTAGAAGAAAATCTTCGCTCAGCTGAAGAAACTACTTAACTTGTTAGTTAACTAAATGCATCAATTAATTTCGTACAGGATATGTCAAACGGAATTAGAGAGAACTTCCGAACAGGCGCAAACAAAAACGAATATAGTGCTCTAATAGTGTCACTCCTGTGTAGCAGTTTTTTATCTAACTCCATTAACCTTGAGAAAAATGGCAGCACTGCTGACCGCATCACATTTGATTTTACATGGATGCCTCAACAAAGGAAAGGAAAACTCTTCCAGGCTACACTATCTCTGCCTCCGACACATATACCCACTGAAAATCTTGGAAGTTTTTCATTTCAAGGAGGGGCAAAAAAATCTAAGTTTTGGAAGAACATTATTTATTCACATTATCTAGCAACATGAAATCTTCTCTCAAATCATTACAAGGAACAAACTCTTGAATATGTTTAGCAAAATATCAATAATAAAAGCGAAGAATCAATGGTGCAGCTTGGGAAAAAATTGCAATACGTTAATATAGAAACCATCCAGATCTTCTCTGGAAATATTAGTAACCATAACATTTTTCTAACACCTTTGCATGATCGCAACATATCAAATCCAAGAGCATGAACTTTTTCTCCTAAAATAAAAGAATAAAGCCAACATCTGGAGCATCACTAAGAAGCTCTCTGAATGCAGAAAGGGTGGTTTTATTGGCACACCCCTCTTGACTCCACTTGACATAAAAGGACAACTAATGTACACTTAAATAAAATTCTATCATAAAAAAACTCAATGATATTCACTTTTTTTTCCACTTTCCACACACACCCGACAAATCAAATCCTAAATAAACAACTTATAAATATTGCTACTTTGAAACCTATAACAAAACCCTAATTTGACCCAAAATTTTGCTCTTCAATAAGTAGTCCAAAAAATTACGAGGTATGTTAAAAGTTGCCGTTGATTTTTTCTCATCGTACACCATATTTCTTCCTATGGTTCCGATGATTTTTATTAATAATTTGTGTTGTATATTGTATTTATGTTTTTGTTGAGTTATATATTGTTGATTCTTACATTGGGTTTTCTTTTCAGTTCTATATAGTTTTTCCTTTTTTCATCGGGTTTATATGTACCTGTATATGAATTTCTTATCTTGTTTGCCCTTTTTTTACACTTTTCTTCTTGCAAAATTTTTAATTTAACCTACAAAAAGAAAGACGACATCATTGGCATGCACAAATGTATCGAGACAGCACAAGGAAGTATGAGATCTGAACGTGTTTCGACAATGTATAAAAGACTCAAATCTAGTAACATAAAGAAGTTTGAGGGTTAAACCCCAAAAAGTTCGTAATTACTATTTTTTTGATAAGAAAAACCCCTTTCATTGATAAAATAATCAATTACAAGGATAAAAGAGGATGCGACGTCCTCAAAGACAAGAAAAAACAAGGTATTTAACAAGAAAAGATAAAAATCTACATCACCAAACCCAACCTATCATCCTCTAACAACCTAAATTTGTTCCTATTAGGAAGCAATATGAATATGCTCCTCAAGTTCGTCTATTAAAAGAATCGAGGATTTTCTAAGTTACAACAATGCAAGGCTAGATTTATAAGCCCTCAGATTTTACTTTTCCTCCGTTAAATTGAAAAGATTCATTATGGGGCTCTACATGGTCTTATTAAATGCCACACGTGGAAACCATGCCTAGGCTAGATCTATAAGACTTTGTGAAGTCTTCTATTTCAACTGCCACATATTGATATTTAGTCAATGGCATGAACAGGTCGAAGACATTGACAGAAAGTCTTCAAATTCACATAAGTTACAACGCATATGGAAATTTGGGCAATAATACCCTCGATACTACCCTCAGTTCTACAACGACAGTTCATCTTTTCCCCTAGTTTCCACATCACATATTTCATATTGGTGCGATTTCGGTGATATCTCAAAATTTGACTCCTCATCCTAGACAGAAGACACTTGCAGAAGTCCAATTTAGCAAAATCAAAGAAACAAAAACGAAAAGAAAAGCAAAAAAGAAATAAGGGGAGAAATAATGGAAAATCACGAATTCAAAACTTACATTTCCAAAGTTAACTTGTTTAACCATGTTGTTTATCAGACTCATCACGGAATCATCATGTAAAAATTATCAGTTAACATTATCAAGCCGGGAAGTTGCAGGAGACACTTTATTTATTAGTCTTTCGCTTGGTAGATAACTCAATATTAGAAATTTAAAGATTTTGAGGTCTTAATCATTATAAAATGCTGTAAAGTTAACAAAGAATGGGAATTCTAGAATCGTCCTCACATAAGCAAATGCATTCATATTTCATTCCTATATGGATCGATTATGTTTTGCCAAAAGCTGAAAACAAATATATATATATATATATATATAATCCATAAAACACATTGAAAAGACCAATGAAGGTATTCTAAGGGTTAAGATGCAGAATTATTAAAAACATGGTGTAGCAAGTTTAGCATCAATGGAAAGCCAAGGATCTATTAGTTACAGCGCTGAGTCCAGCACTTTAGAAATTTCCAGTCTTGATTTAGCCACAGAAACTGGTAAAAAAAAAATCCTCAATAAGGGCTCTACCCTTGCTATTCTTGAGCTTTAGATTGACATCTAAGAACATAAAACATGTCTTATTGGAATTAAGATTTGATTGTGCCACTCCTAGTTTTAATACCACGTGTATACCTTTTGCGAATAATATATCAAGGTTGATGAACAGCCCAAAGAAGATGGTCCAACAAGCAGATATCAGTCTCTACAATGTAATGAAAGTTTAGTGGTCCCAAAAAATGCACTAAGCTCAACGAGAAAACGTGGTAAGGAAATTATTCCCTAGGAATATCACATCAAGATTGCAATTAGTACTATTATCAACATTCAGTGACTCTAGAGCTAATGGCATCCAAATCCAGTCACTTAAGAGGGTGTGAAAGAGTTACATAGTCCATCATTCTGAGTTGTTATCTGTAGTCGAGAATTTTCCAATGGTGATGGCTCCAATGTATTATTGGCAATAGCAACTTTGTTCACTAATTTTCCTGCTTTTGTGCTAGAGTCATTCTTTACCACTACAATGCTCACCAAGAGCAGCCGGGGAAAAAATAAAAAGATTAGCTGGTATATGTACGAGAAAAAGCATCAAACACCAACTTGGTTCAAATTCCCAATCAGAATCAAATGTTAACATCTTGTTGTAATTAGCAAAGAATTTTCACTTTAACAGGCAAGAGATATCCAAAACCAACATAGAATGTAAATAGGGTCACGAGGCAGTATCAAAAACAAGATCCAAGAAAAAGAAAAGAGAATTGTCAATCAAAATAAGAAAAGCAGAGCTAACCTTCTGTCTTCTAAGCCTTTCATTCTCCTCTTCTAGACGTGAGACCTTGTTTTCCAGTTCATGTGTATATGCCTGCCCAACAACATAAATGAATCAAAAAAATCCCACAAACAAAACAAAACAAGCAAAAGCCATGAGTGAAAATTAGAATGTCACCTGTCTCCTTGCCCGTGACCGGGCTGCTGATTCCCTATTCTTAATCATTCTCTTCTGCCTCCTCTCCACCGTTTTCTCAACCATGTCTTCAGGAGCAACTCTTTTCCGCCCTGGTGTTTGGGTATCTGATAGAGTGCCCATCAAGGAGGACGGTGACATTATCATTTGGTTTTCATATGCTGCTTCCAAGATGGTATTCCCACTATCTGGAAGAGGCTGCTGAATCCCATGGCCAGGCATAAAAACAGCCATTGTGTTTAGTTGATGCTGATGTTGCTGCGGCTGCTGCATTGAAGGGAGTTGATATTGCATCCATTGAACGTGCTGTGAAACATCATGCTGTGCCGGAGCCATTGGATCAACGCCTAAAGCAGAAGCAACACCACCCTTCTGGGCAGATGGAGATTTGGCAACCACTCCGGCTTTCACCAAGAAATCCTCGAGGGTCATCTCGCCAAGAGTAGGATGCCGTTCTTGATTTGCCCTTTCTTGGTTGCTGTTCTTTTTCTGTTGAATATCCTTCCAAACCTCATCAACAGTCTTTTTGGTAAGATCATTGAACAAGGTTAGGCTCCCTTGCTGAGTCAGAGACGAGGCTGACGTGCCCTGGCCGGCCTGAGCACCTGAACTATCCGTGACCGTTCCGGTGCCCTGATTAGCTTCTGCGCTCCATACGCTCTTCAGAAGCTCATCAAGATTCATGCTACCAAGTGGCTTTCCCAGATCACCAAGCTGGTTCTGAACCTCATCAAGTGTGAGGCTGTACAAGGAACCTTGCCGAGTCAAGGACTCCTGCAACTTGGGCTCTTGGACTGCACCACCTTGAGACCCCATTGTCTGAGTTCTCATTCACCACCCTTCGAACCTCACTATACCCAAACCATTCCAGAATCAATCTCTCAATAACCTGTGACCAAAAATAAGAATTGCCCAACTTTCAATATCAACCCACTGTTAGTGTTAACAAGAAAATGCCCAAAAATGACATCTCAAAACAATAGAAGACATCTCAAAAGAAAATCTTAAACCCCAAAACAATTTAAAAAAAGAAAAAATCTACATATAAATATACATATACATATATACATATATATATATATATATATTATTGAAGGAATTAGAAAAATGCCCAGATCAAAATAAAGAACACCCACATAGCCTAAAAATCCCAGCACGCCCATAAAGGTCCGAGTAAAAAAGAAAACTCTACATGCATGTTGAAAATATTAACATTCTCCACAAACCCGAAAGAAAACCCCAGAAGTTAAATAGAAGAAAAGTGATCTTTCTAAATCAGCAAACAGAGAAAAGGAAGAAAAAGATAAACAAACGAAAAATCCTATTACAAAAGATTCTCCCTTTTCTTCTTCATTTTAAATTTTAGCTTCAAGCAATGCAAAACAAAAGGGTCCAGATCAAAATTAAATCATATAGCATCAAGGAAAAAAAAAAAAAAAAGAAGGAAACTGCTCAAATCGTTACATGCATGTCGAAGATATCGACATTCTAAAGGAACCCAAAAATGGCCAGAAAACGATTTCTAGATATTATTACAAATACACCCAAATGAAAAATCCTCCTTTTCTCATCTTTTATTCACGTTTTTTTTTTTTCGAATACAAACCAGAGATGAACAAAAATGGCCCAGATCAAAAAGCCCCCACAAATTAAGCGAAATTAGAAACAATAATAAGTGAAAAGAGAAAATGTTGCAGAGAAGAATCAAACTCACCAAAATCCTCCGAGAAAAACAGAAATCTTCAAATCGTCACTTGCATGTCGAAGAAGACATATATCACTCCAGAAACAGGGAAAATGTCCAAAAACGATATCTAATCTAAGTCAGCTAAAAAGAATAACCCAAATGAAAATCCTCAACTTCCATAGACTCTATATAAAAATATATATTTGTACACACATACATGTAGGTATATAATATTAATCAAATGAGGTATAATTTGTAACTCCCAACATTTTATATTAGCTTTCCTTTCTTTTCCTCAAATGGAAAAATTTTAAAAATAATAATAATAAAAAAATGGAATTATATACAAAGTGAGCTAGAACTTTGTTCGATATTTTAGTTTTACACATATGCCCTCAGAATGTCTCAAAAGTTACGGGTAATTTGAAAATAAATTTAGTTTAAATTAAGCTGTACTTTTTTATCATGATTTTTTTTTTTTTTGAAAAAATTTTTTATCTTTTTTAAAATTTTTTTTTATCTTTTCTAAAAATTACTATTAAAACTTAAAAATTTTAAACTAAACTCATTCATCAAATATCCCCACGAGAAACAAAATTGAGAGACAGGTGTTGAAATGAATATCTTTAGTGAGTGCTCGATTTTCAGACGGAAGGGTAAATATGACCATTTGTCCCTCGCAATTTGTTTTATTCTATTGTTCACTTTTGCCCTCCAAAATCAACAGTGAAAGAAGGATAGAATAGTCAATATGATAATTATTTTCTTTATATTATATATATATATATATATATATATATATATATATATATGTTTTAAAAGACTCAAAACAAATTAAGGAACTAATTAGGAAACAGGGCTCAAACATAGGTAAAGGCAAAAGTTGTAGTTACTTGTAACTGCGAGACAGGAGACGGAAGAACAAAGAAACTTTGGGCCTATTGGGAGCCCTTTTTGGGTACCAAATGAGTATATTTAAAAATGATTTTGAAATATATTTTGAAATTATGTTTCATTGTGTTTTTATAAAAATTAATTCGAGTACAAGAAAAAGTTTAATATGGAAACTCAAGTTATATTCAATGGGAATGATAAATTTAGTTTACAAGAATTAATTATTTCAATAAATGAATTAATAAAATTAATAAAAGGGAGAAAATTTTTGGTGTTTACTTTGTCATCCTAATTCATACTTACAGTTACTTAAAAATGAGGTTGAATTCAATGTTACTCTTTAAATTATGGGAGAATAGTCCAAATAGCATAATCAAAATTTAAGATTTAATAAAACAGCTGATTTGAAAAGACATAAAATTATAGCATACACAGATTTCAAAGTTTACAAAATTTTGAAAATGCCCATAACCATCCTTCTCTCCCAAATCTCACTCCTGTCGCCGTCCCGGTTGCTAGACAAACTCCAGCCTCGTCTTAGGCAAAATCATAGTGCCCAGGACGGAGCCTTGCGACAGAGACAATCACGATCAGGGCTTAAGCAACAACTGAAAAATCACTGAAAATGAGTAAGAGTCTCACAATTCCTTCGGCGACGAGCTCGAAAATCTCCGTCGGAAGACTCTCATTGTCATTGCCTTTAGCCGAAGGTGCGCGTGGACGAATCTTCATTGAGACTAGATAGCGATTTTGCAAAATGTAGCTCGGATATTCGACAGAACGAGCATCCACCTCCCCAGGGTGATGGCTTCGTCTCTGGCAACAACATGGCTAAAGTGACAGTGCCAATTTAGGTGAGATTGGGTTATGGTTTTTTCAATTTGGGGTAATTTTAGGATTTTTAATAAATTGGAGCTTTCTAAGAATATGTTAATTAATTGTGTAACTTTTAAATTTTCACCTAAAAATATTTTTTAAAAAAAGTAAAAAGGTAAAATTATAATTTACTAGTAAATAGAGAAATTAACAATAAACATTGTATTTTCATTATTTTAAAAATTATCAATTTATCGAATAAATAACATATCTTTTTAAGTAAATCTTAGTATTTTCATGTAAATCTAAAATTTATCAGTAACTCCAATATCTACTTATAAACATAGTAAATCCAGTATTTTATTAGTGAAATCTAGTACATATGTACTAAAATAGTAAATCTGATCATTTACCTATAAATAATAATATTTATGTGAAGTTTTATAACTTCATATTTACCAATAAATTGAGTATTTTTTATAATAAATCCTTTATTTACTTTTTTTTTTTTTCTCAGAATTCTAGTCTTTTTAATAATATGTTACTTACATATAAATGTGAATGTTTAATGATAAATCCATGGATCCTAGTTTTTCACTGACATTGTTTTTACGACATATAAAATTATTTTCCTATTAAATACAATACTCACTAGTATATCTGGATATTTACATTATTTTCATTTTCTTGTTAGTAGAAAATACTTGAATTATTATATTTACACAATTTTCTAAAATTTTAGGTAATTAATTTGTACTAGATTACTAGTAAATACCCGAATTTACTAGTATGTACTTGGATTTACTGTATTTGTAAAATATTTGTAAAATTTTTCGTAGTTAACATGTACTACATTTACTAGCAAATACTCGGATTTATTAGTAAATACTTATTTTTACTTAAATAATGATAAACACATGATAAATTACAAGAATAGTGACAACTATTTTATTATTTAATTATGTTACAATAAATCCTTCAAAACTAAATACTTTCAAATCAGTCCCAAAAATATATCAAACTTCACTTCAAGCCTAATCCTAATTGCTCAATCCCCAACATTGCCGCCGCCTCCGCCGCTAGAGAAGACAATAGCTCCGGTGCAGAAAATTGAAGGAGCTCGCGAGCCGACCTACAAAAAGAAAGCACCAAACCCAAAATCAAAGCTAGATGACACCTCTGATTCTAGAAATCGAGGGAGATCACGAGGCCAGGCCAGCAAAAGAATAACAAAGCCAGCCCTAGCATTGTTGAAATCTACTGTCGACGACCGGAGGACGTCATCACACCTTCACTGAGGAAGCTTCGTCAAAATCGTCGCCCTCTTCAGCACGACTCGCGAGTTCACCAGAGCTTAGTGGCCGAAGCTCAGTTGTGACCGCAAACACCATACGCCGCTGTCACATCGCTGAGATCCTCAATCGTCGTCACGAGATCCACCGGCACAACAACTATCGCCGTCACGTCGCCGATATCCTCCGTTTGCCATCGAGTTTGTGCTAAGAGAGAAAGGGAGGAAGTCGAGTCTGTAGAGAGAGAGAGAGAGAGAGAGAGGAGCAAGAATGGAGAACGAGTGTGTGTAGAGAGAAAGACATAAGGGAAAATAGGGAGAGAGAGAGAGAGAACAGAGAAAAACGTTAAATTAAAACAAATAAATATATGTTATAATTTTTATAAGTATTTTTCAAATATGTTATATGGTACAAATTCTCTTAAATTAATTACACCATTATAATTTGCTCTAATATTTTAATTTTTGATAATTTACATTAAGAATTTAAAAATATGCAGCAAGCACTCATAAAAGGCTTTAATTTTTTGTTAGAAGTCTGACGATTTATACAAGAATTGTTAATAAATAATATAAATGATTATTTTTCTCTATTTTAACAAAAATTTTATTGGTTCAGCCAAAACAAAACTTAGGGGTTGGCGTGGAACACTGGAAATTATATGAAGTGATCTTTTCTTAAGATTTTTAAAGATTAAAAAATAGAATTAACTTTGTAAAAACTTTCATGCATGGTCTTCATAAATACTATTACTAATACAACTCACATGTCAATTTTGAAATATATATATATATATATATATATATTATAAACTAGTACAGATTTTTAAATTCAAATAATGGTAACTTTTCAAAATTAAAAACAAAATGGCTGAATTATAATTGCGTGATTAATTGACAATATTTGGAGCAAAAAGTGTGATTCATGGTAAAATAATAATAATAATAATAATAATAAGATGACGATGAGTCATTAATTAAATAAAATCATGAATCTTCAATAGCCATGAATTTGCTACTATCAAAAATTTTAGGATGTAATAAATTCTCTGATTTTAGGCTAATAAGAGATGGAGAGCATCTAATTTTGAACTTGAGCTCGCTAAGAAGGTTTAAGGATGTCTGATTATTATTATATGAAAGATAAAGATTTAACTTGAACATGTAATCATTGTTGCTAAGTTAATCCTTGTCTTCTGCTAATCAAGCTAATCCTTATTTACTTGGTACCTTCTCACAGCTAATCATAAATTGGTAATTTTTTTTTTCAATAATAAAAAAATGGAAAGAAAAAAAAAAGTTTCATGATGAAAGATTTAAAGCACCAAGCATGTTATGATTAGCATGTTGGAATTGGTAAGAACAATTTGTTAATTTGAAAAAGTTGCAAGCACTATTAAGGTGGTGTGTAGTTTGTTGGTTGAGTATGTAGGTGTTTGGTTATGATTAAACAACTTTAAGAAAATACTATGTTTCAAAACACATCTTAAAAGGGTAGTTAGAAAATGTAAAAGTTTTTTTTTTTTTTAATTATTATTACCTAAAATATGGTTATAGTTAACCAGATAGAGAAGTAAAATTGAAATTCGTATATCAAATCAGGACAACTTCATGATAAACAATAGCATATCGTTGTGAAATTTTAATCACATAAACTTATTTCATAAAATCGTTTCAAAAGATTGTTTTAAGGTTTGAATAATGTGAACTCAAAATAGCTAATGGTTAGGTATAAAAGACCACCCTCCCTTTTTTTTTTTTTTAATTGGTACTCGTTTTTCAATGTTTTTAAAAATTTTTTTAACGTAGCTTAACAATAATTCCACGACTAACTTTATATTGGAATGTAGAATTCGAAACCCTTACTTTTAAGTTAAGGGGGAAAATGTGATGGAAATAGGTAAGAAACCTAAGAAAAAAAAAATTTTTTTTTTTTTTGTGTGTATAAACATCAATGGGTCTTCAAATAAGCAGGGGAAAAAGGAAAAAAAAAAGATTTTGATATTTTCAATACAGGCATGATGGCCTTTAGGAAAACTATGTGGAGTAAATATTTACCAAAAAAAAAAAAAAAACCTATGTGGAATAAATATAGGTTATGGTAGAGATAGGAATGATATGGCTCAATGAATTTTTCTTTTTAGGGGATGTTTGACATTACATTTCATTTTAAACTAAACTGTACTTTTTCATCTTAGTTTTTGTCTTTTTCTGAAAATTTTTTTTGCCTTTTCTGAAAAAGTTTTTATTTTTTCTAAAAAGTCAACAAAAATTACTATTGAAACTTAAAAATCTTAAACTAAACTCATTCACCAAACACCCCCTTAATTTGTTAGGCATAACTGAAAAATTGTTCAACGAGCTCGTGAAAATAATTTAGATGAGATGGTATTTTTGTGAAATATATCTTGTAGCCTATTCATTTCTTTCAGTCCTAATACTTTCTCCTTTTCCTTTACTCGCCAATATTTTTTTTTCTTTTTTTTATTTTCCTTCCTCGAATGCTTTTGCAAACTTCGAAACATACGAAGTATTTGTTCACCAATCGATACTCTAAATATTTAACTTTTAATAAATGCATAGGAAGAATCATTCGCCTTGTAAGAAAAAATAGTTGGTCAAATTTTGTTAAATTATAATATTTTCTTAATCATACTTAAAAAAAAAATTATTGGTAGGATTTTTTATATGCTATCACCGGTTTTCCAAGTTGTACAATATAGTAAGATTTCTTAAAATTGAGTGAAGGACAGAGATAGGGAGTATAGTTCTTGACCGGAGGCTCAATGTAATGTTGGGCATATAGCCACCGAATGTCTTCTATGAATTATTTGTTAGATGTTGAGTTAAGGAGTAGGCGTACCATTCACAAAGGATAAGAGATATCAGATTAGAGCTGTGGACAGGTCTAAGTCACCGTCGGTGTTGTGATATTATCTGACCAATCGTTGATCGTCTCGACCTATCTTTTTGAGGTTTTGGTCTCTCTCCCTTAATTATCCATTCTTGGTGTGAAAAAAATGCTAGAGATTCAAATTCTAATATCAACTTTTGAGTACCAAATTACGTGTCATGTGAGTTGACTTTCTTTTATTGGTTTATGCCAATCTCATCTCAAGATTTGGTTCTAATAAACTAGAGTAGAGGCAAAGACGCCCGCCAAAACCCAACTAGAAAAGTCTTGCCACCGTGCCTGCTTGGGGCTCCCTTCTGAGTAAGGAAGGAAATAGCTCATTGCCATGTACGATGTTTAAAGAATTGCCATCTCAATTGATTATATCTATTAATAAAATGATGATAACTCACCACCACGTGAATTGGTACTCGAAAATTAAAATTTGAGTGTTAGGTGTCTTCCATTTGTGAAGCATGATACATTTTATTTCCCCTTGTGCATTTCATTAGAGCTCATTAATGAAACTAGTTATCAACCGATGTCGTGTTTTCTATAATGAAAGACTGTAATATGTACAGATTGATAATTGTATTGTTTTTTTACTCTAAAATATTTTTCCTTAAAAAAAATATTTCTTAAAATTGAATATAGTAATGTGCGAGCTGCGAATAAATAACCATCCACATGCATTGCAATATCTGTCAAACTAGTTCTAAAAAAAAAATAGTTTTTGTGGTACACACAGCAAACACATACATGTATTTTCTCGCCGGATAGATAGTAGAGTACTAGTAGGAGAACTTCCAAATCCTTAAAAAATAAAACTTGATAGAAACAGTAAAGCATGAAATAGAGCTTTCCCTAAAGAGTAAAATAAATTCTCCATTTGGTTCGTCGATAAGATTAAATTTTTAAATTAGAATTGATTGACTTTTCAAAGATTAATTATAATTTTTATTAATTTTTTAGAAAAAAAATAAGATAAAAATTTTAAATAAAAGATGTCAAATCAAACGCATCCTAAAATTAAAGAAAAAGGAAAGATAGAACTTTTAGAAAGCAAAATAAGAGAGAGAGAGAGAGAGAATAAACATTCAAAGCTTCTATTTTTGTGAAGTCAAATACAAAACAAATAAGTAATAACAAACTATTTTAGCAAAAAATAAGAAATAAGGACCCGTTTAGTGAATGAGTTTGAGTTGAAATTTTTTAATTTGAATAGTAATTTTTGTTAAATTTTTAGAAAAAATAAAAAACTTTTTCAGAAAAAACAAAAAATTTTTTCAGAAAAATATAAAAATTTAAGTTTAAACCTTAAGTTTAAATTTTATGTCCAAACGGAGCCAAAATAACAAACAAACCAGAGCCAGGTGTTTTTTGGGCTGAGAAAAGGCCAGGTGTTTTTACTTGGTAGGATTCGGTACTTTACACACAATGCAGGATCCGATCTGAATCCTGAAAAGCAACAACTTTGCCCCTCCTCCTCTCTCTCTCTTATCTCTCTCTCTCTCTCTCGTTTCATTTCTCTCTGACAGTGGAAGTGGGGCACTCTTTCATTTATGATCGTTAATTATTTTCACAAATAATTCTTAGATTATACTCCTAATTTAAAATTGATCTACGGCTTTTAATTTATTGAACTTTTATATAATTATGAAAATTACCCTTATATCAGATATTTTCATAAAAAATAATGAACAAAAATTGAACATATTTAGATTTCGTAAACTTTAATAAAGACCAAAAGTAATTAAATATTTTTTCGAAGGAAGGGACAAATTGTATATCTAAAATAGTATCACAACGACATACAATTTACGTTATATATCTTTGTTTAAAACACAATTTTCTTCTAATATATATTTGATTGAAATACAATTTCCTAAAAAACACTTATTTAATTACGAATTTGCCTCTAAATAGAGCTCATTTAATCATTACATGTTCAATTTTTATTCCTTTTTTATAGAATATTGACGGAATGACTGTTGATGTGATAGTAGAAAAGTTAAGAGGAATTGATGTATAAAATCAAATGTTAAGGGGGTGTTTGGTGGAGTAGTTTGAGTTGAGGTTTTTAAGTTTTAATAATAAATTTTTTTGAATTTTCAGAAAAGACAAAAAACTTTTTGGGAAAAAGACAAAAACTTTTTGGGAAAAAGACAAAAAAAATTTTGAGATGAGTATTTTGAGTTGGTGTGCCAAACATCCTATAAAGACTAACATACGACATGGTATGTAATTTTGGACCATTTATAAAACCAACCCTTAAGATTATTCTACCCAAAATCTTAGGATATTAAATAATATTTAATGAACGTACATTTCCATTCTTGCTTTTTTTTTTTTTTTTTTTAATGACAATTAGATGATGCTTATGGTCTAAGTTTAACCCCACACGATCAATTAGTATTCATAATTTTTTTTATTAAACAAATCATGCTTTTCATTTAATTTGATAAAATTCTAAATTATTCATAATCAACGATATAAGTTTGCGTGCAATAGACATAATTCAAGGATATTTTCACACCTGATTCCATCAAAATATATAGAGTTCGAATTCACTTGTCTCAATTTCAAAAAAAAAAAAATACAAGTTTGTAAGTAACCAAAAAAAAAAATTGTTGAATAACTTTTTAAGTTGTAATTTCATTACCAATTATCATCTTATGCTCTCTGAATTATATGGTGTGATTAAATTAACAGAGTGAAAATTATACTGAACTATATTATTGTAAATTATGATATGAGAACACTTACCTGATCATTTTTTACTTAAAAGTAGTAATCAGAAATTATCAATCTTCGCCATTACTCTTTAATTAAAATAAAACCATATGACAATATCAATAATTCATTATTGTATATGCAATTACTTGACGATGCACCTTTCATAGAGATAACCGGTGCTGGTCACAGCAAAAAAACCGGTGCAGGTCATATCTAGCGTCCTCATGGCCTAATTGCGCTGTATTCAAACATTTCCAATTCATTATGTTGAGAAGACTAAGGCTCCTATGTGGAGCATTCCAAACCGCATTTTCAAATCTTTATATAAACTGAAATTTTAAAAGTTTAGAATTTTATTATTTCAAATCCAAATAAGATGATTATTTTTTCTAAAAAAATAAAAACGAATAAAATTTTGCGAGAAATAAAATAAGATAAATATTCATATATTTTGCGAATGTATTTTAAGATATTTTTCTTTTTCACTCCAAACAAATTTTTTTTTTTTCAACGAAATGCATATTTTCAAAAACTCAACTTATCTCCAATCAAACTATTTCTAAAACTCTGTCTCCAATTGTTGGAACAATATTAGTAGTCGAAAGTTTCTTATATATATATTTTTTAAGTCGTTTGTTTCCCGTCTCTTGACAATTTGTTTCGCGTATTTGGCCAATCTCATTTTAATGAAATGAAAATCGTGTTTGTTTGAACCTAAAAGCTTATCTCATTTTAGAAATGAGATGGAAAAGAATTCCTTTTTTGATTAGACTCATTTTCATTTCAAGTATATTTTGCATCGTACTACTTTCATATTAGAAAGTATCTCTTCTTTGTTTTAAATTTTAAGATGTAATAACTTTTTTCATTTTCATCTCTGATTAAAACGATTCTTTTTTCAATGTGTTCAAAAACTAATAGAGAAACAAATCAATATCCAAACCCTATTAAAATATGATTAGATTTTATTTTAGAGTAAGTCTGTGATAGATTCTCATTTATATACTCTATCAGTAAAGCTCATTTTTAAACCGTCTACATGTGATCAAACAGTAGAAATGTTATCTGTGCATTATAATTATCATGTACATTACTTCATAGTAGTATAGACTAATTAATAAATTAAACAAATAATTTAAAAAAAAAAAGAATTTAAAAAAAAAACCAGACATTCACCAATGAAAGGTTTTTCTTTTTTTTTTTGGGTGGGGGGGGGGGGGGCAGCTCCTCACCAGCAGCTCGGCGTTTATGGGTTAGGAGCTTGTCGAACGTAGGTCATCGCTTGAGATCGTTGGGCTTGTGGGTGGGTGGTTCATCGCCTTAGGTCATGGGTCTCGGAAGAGGAAGGCCTCATCATTGCAAAAGGGTGGGAGGGCCTGGGTTGTGAGGTTTGGGGGGGTGCAGATCTGGTTTAGGGAGGGGGGAGCCTTCGTTAGCATCGACGAAGCAAGGCAGTGGTGCAGACTGGCTCGTCGCCAGTGTCAAGGATGAGGGCACAGATCTGGTTCACAAGGAAGGGAATGGGGGTTGTCTTTGTCGGCATCGGCAGGGGGTGCAAATCTGGTTGGGGGAGGAAGCGAGTCTTCATCGGTATTATGGAGTGGGGGCGTTCATCACTGGCATCGGGGGGATGGAGGAAATCTTCATCAGCATCGAAGAGGGGGGGCACTCGTCGCCGGTATGGGGGGGTAGTTTTTTTTTTTTTAGTATCTTTGAATTTTTTTAATTTTAATTTTTTTTAGTATAGAGTAATTAGCTTAAATGGTCCTGAACTCTTTAAGATGTGATACTTTGGTCTCTGTTCTTTTTTTTTTTTTTTTTTTTTTTTGTGCTGAACCTAAACTCTATCTCTCTCTCTCTCCTCCCTCCCATCCCTTCCCTCCCTCTCTCCCACAAGTCTGATGCCGACATCAAACACCGACTATCTCTTCTTTCCTCTCCCCCAGATCTGACGCTGAAGACCAAGAAACTGTCTCTCTCCCTTGCCTTTCCCTCCCTTCCCTTCCCCCTTAAACAGATTAGACGCCAGACCCCCCCAAATCTGATGCCAAATGTTGGAGACCCCCCTCGTCTTCTCCGTCATCGGGCCTTTACCTTCGACGAGCATGAACGCCTCCCCTCCCTACACACAACCCATATTTGGGTTTGCTAGGAGAGCGAATGCCGACAAGCCCAAAATGCTGTGTATGGCAGGGGGGGTGTGGCCAAGAACTAGATCATGACTTTAGGGGAGGAGGGGTGAGAGGGGGGGGGGGCAACTTAGACTTCGTGAGGGGGATGAACCCAAATTTCTCAAACTCAGTGAAAACTCATATCGCGATTGTGTGTGGGGGGGGGGGGGGGGCGCGATGATTAGAGATAGAGGTTGTGAGGGACCTGTCTACAAAGGTAGGTAGAGAGAGAGAGAGAGATGTGAGAGAAAGAAAAGTAAGATGATTTTTTTATTGTTTTCAAATTAATTATTGTTAGATTACTAAAATACCCTCTCAAATTATATCACATACATTGCACGTGACTTATTCCATTAGAAATTTAACGGATATGGATGGAAAGGATCAAACTGTCACCTTTTTAAAGAGTTTAGGTTCAACGCAAGCAAAAAAAAGAACAAGAACCAAAGTATTACCTCTTAAAGGGCCAAACTGTCACCTTTCTAAAGAGTTTAAGGTTAACACGATAAAAAAATAAAAAAAGAATAGGGATTAAAGTGTCATCTCTTAAAGAGTTCAGGGACCATTTAGATCAATTACTCTTTTTAAAATTTTTTTTAATCGAAATGAATAAGGGTATTTTTATCTTTTTGAGGTATTTTTCTTCAAAAAGCACAAAATGTGCTTTTCATGTGACCATTCTGTGAGTTTTTTAATAGAACCAGACAGAAATGACCAAACTGTCACCTTTTTAAAAAGTTTAAGGTCATTATGGCAAAAAAAAAAAAAAAAGACCAAAGTGTCATATCTTAAAGAGTTTAGGGATCATTTAGACCAATTACTCTTTAGTATATAATACTATGAGATAATGTGCATTATAGTTATCATGCACAAATAACATATCAACCGTTCAATTACATCATAATGGTTTAAAAATGAGTTCTATCGACATGGTATATAAATGAGACCCTACCATAAACTTACCCTTTATTTTATTTGTTAAAATAAACTAATTTACAAATGACTTTTTCTAATATCTATCCAAACACCATTTAAAAATTTTCATTTTTTTTAAAATTTTTATAAAGATGTTGCACATGCAAACGCTATATATATATATATATATATATATATATATATATATTAGTGAGTTCTCATTCCAAAACAGTAAAGTTTTTCATTTCAAAAGCAAACATACAAACAAAATGGACACATCAAACTTCAAAAATACATAATTTTATTATTGCAAGTCAAAATGAAATGATTCTTGTATCAAAATACATACCACAATGAGAAGAACTTGAAATTTGAGATTCAAATAATTCTCATACACAATTGGTATTGAATTTATATAGGAATATATGGAGATGAATTGCAATCAAGAAACTTAAAATCAAGTCTTACAATCATGCTCATTGATATGAACAATTTTGCATAATATCTAAATATAGAAAGAAACACAAAATAGTAATGACAAGAATATTCAATCAATCAGTTCCACAAAATCTCAACACTCTCCCTCAAGGTGGTGCATACTAACTTGTCCAAAAACTTTGAGATTTCCTGATCAAACACCGCCTTCTAGAGAATGTCGGCCAACTTCAAATTGAACAATATCATGAACATTTTTTGTCCCAGATAATTTAATAATTTTTTCATTCTTCATTATTGTTTTTTTTTTCTTCCAATCAAACTCTCAACTTTTTTTTTTTTTTTTTTTACAACAAAGAAAAATTTATTTATGAAATTTTTCCCTTTTGACCTTTTGCCTTTTTTGATTTTTGATTTTTTTTTGTTTATTTTGTTTATTTTGATTTTTTTTGTTTTTGAATAATATGTTAACAATAAGAATAAAACAAAGAAATAAATAAACTGGAAACAGAGGAGGCTTCAATTTTGGAGAAGGGATGCTCGCAAAGGCGAAGACTTGATGGAGAGGATTCGCAGTAGTTCAACGCTTGTCTCAAAACAACAAGATTTGTGGAGGTTAGTATTTCATTGTCTATCCTCTTCAACGGTGATCAACGATTCGAGACTGATTAGGTGTGGTAGCATTGGTTTCTGTGATGCTCTTTGATGGCTCCTTTTTTTTTTTTTTTTTTTTGGGTTTTGATTTGGTTGTTTTGGAGGGTTTCGATTTGTGATTTTTCTAGTGTGAATTTTTTTCCCCCTATGGTATTGAAGAATGGATGATGATTTGATAATTACGGTGGATATTGACAATGATGATGGGAGTTTTGCTCTTTGGTGTTTTTTTTTTTTATTTGCTTTTTGTGGTGAATGAAAGGATTTATGAGGCTTTGATACTAACTTGAAATTTGGGATTCAAATAATTCTCATTCACAATTTGTAATGAGTTTATACAGCAACATATAGAGACAAATCACAATCAGAAAACTTAAAATCAAGCCCTGCAATCATCTTAATTGATATATATAATTTTGCATAATCTCTAAATATGAAAAGAATCACAAAATAGTAACCACAAGGATATTCAATCAATCAATCAATTCCAAAAAATCTCTGTTGATGGGGCCCTGTAGATCAGGCGGGTGATGTGTCAGAGGTGTCGATGTGGCTATCTCTTGCTAGCTGGTGATGACTACAGCATGGCTAGAGGTGTTGAAGAGTTGGAGCAAAAGTTAGAGTAGGGCCTTCATCATGATTTGGGTCCAATTAGGCTTGAAGGAAATCGAAAAAAGATGGCTCCTAGGACGTCCTCCATTGCCAAATCACTGAAAAGAACCTACAATAAAAAACAAGAGAATCAAATAAAAGAAACCGAGGAGATTGAAGAAAGGTGGGAGGAGTAATTGAATAGTTCGAGTAAGGTAAGCCAAAGACAGGACTACTGTCTCTGGAGTGTTTTTGTGTGTGACTTAAGATCGCTCCGGAGATAAACACGAGTTGCCTTTGGAGACGAACTTTGGTAATTTTCTGAAAATGATCTAGAAATGAAGAACTTGATGCTTGTGATGGAGTTTGTAAGTTTCTAGCACTAAAATATTAGCTTCTAGGTGGTTTTCTAGTGTGTGTGTGTGGGGGGGGGAGGGGGGTGGGGCACGAAGTTGTGTTTGAGGTGGGGAGACTATGTTGTCATGGTCTAGATGAGTTGAGTTATGTAGTGGATGAGAGTGGTTGTGTCGTAGTGTCTTGCTGTGGAGAAGAGGAAGCTATTTATAGGGGAAGCATTGAGTCATTTTAGAGGATGCTTGGGACAAAGGTACTATGGGTCTCTAGGGTGCCTCTGACATACTTAATGCTATTTCTAGCATCTATGGAATGACGGTTGTGTTTTGGGATTCAAGAAACACAAAAAATAGGAAGTGATGACAACTAGATGATCAAAGTTACAGTATTTTCAAAAGCCTAGAAGCTTCTATAGGCAGCTTTTCCATCTTTGGAGTGGGTGGCTTGCCAAGGATTGGTCCAAAGCAAGAAGCTAGAACAAATGTGAAGAAACAGCTAGTCTTTAGAGTCAGACTAGGGACTGCTCCAGAGATCGGTTAAACAATGTCTTGGTCTTTGGAGTGGCCGACTTAGCTATAGGAAGCTTCTATAACCAAATTTTTGGGTCTATTGGGCCACAATAAAGAAGAGATGGGCTTTTTGGGCTATCACTTATGGTGGATATATATATATATTTTGGTATACCTAAGGTAAGAGAATGGGTTTTCTCTGTTATTTCTCCATCACCCAGTTATCTCGACAAGCCAATTTAAACCCTCCCGAGTGGGATCAAAAACGAACTTTGACAATGATAAATGGGCCTATTTGATTATTCATGGCCCACTAAATCACCTGTGTGTGTTCCCTGAATGTGGCTTGGGTCCACGAAATGAGCCCATTCACACCACGGGATACAAGTATTGGGCTTAGGTCTTAAGAGAAGACCTTGTACAAAAACAGGTATCAACTATCTCAACATGAAACGATATCTACGTTCCATATTTTTTCCAAACACATTTCTAATTTTCACACTATTTCATATGTGATAGTTTGTTTCGAAGTTTAAATTTAAACCAAACACATATTTTCAGACATTCACTCATTTTTCACAAAATTTTTTTCCAAAACTCCAACTCCAATTCATTTTCTGAATGGACCCTAAATACTTTTCATCGAAGTCTTCAGTTTTAAGCAAGGAAAAAAAAAAAAAAGTTTGAAAGCTTTTGGCACTAGTATATCATAGCCTAACCTATATTATTATTAATAATATAGGAGTGGGGTGGGAGTTGAGTGGTGCATATTTAAAGATTATCAACCCAACGAGGAAACAAATTTAATTATGTCCTTCCAAACACAATCTAAAAAACTTATGACACACATGAAAAATAGATTTAATCGGATACCATGGCATTTTTCTTGTGAAATAAATCAAACCAGCATCAACACAAAGTAGCTTGAAATAAAGATGAATTGGAGTAATGTAAGAGAATGAGCTCAATCCACCTAAGAGGGTGGCAATTTCAATCGCGTTTGTTCCGATTCGGATAATCGTTTTGGTGGAATGAAGCTACATGCCATCCATTTAAGTGAAGCGAAACTGTAACAAACAACATTTTTACATAAACAATTAAAATAACTAACAATATTTGAAATAAATAACAAACTTACTAGATAAATAAAACATGTACTAAATGAAAAGTAAAATTATTTAGTAAATAACGTGTTTATAGGACTTTAATCGATTTACTTTACTGTTATTTGCTCTAAATATTTTTAAAACCTATTATTTATTTCATTTTTTTTTTTCTAAAAAACTGCTATTTCATTTTCTATCACATGAAATGTACTTCTAACATAAATATAGTGGGTGCAAATATAGCTACTCTTCTATATATAAGTATTTTTATAAACAATATAGCCAAGTGAAATACATGTAATATAGATTGATTTTTCATGACGTTTTTTTTTTCTTTTTGAGAAAGAGTATGATGAGAAAATTTAGGGTTCATAAAATTGAAACTAGGGCATGATGTGGGGGTATGCTTATTTATTTATTTATTTAAAGAAAAATAATTCTATTTATGGTAAATATGGGATAAGCTTTTTAGTTTCTTTAAAAACATATTATATTTAGTTATAGTTAATGCGGGATATTAAAATAGTATATTTTTAATGTTTTAATGTACTTTTATTACGGAGTAAAATAGTAACAAAAATAATTTCTAATTTAGTGAGGGATATTCATAACTTTTGCGGATGTAAATAAAATCATCCTTTAAAGATTAATAATTAATATCCAATCTAATTGATCTAATTGGATGAACAAAAATACGATCCAAATTCAATCCAATAACATATTGCATATCCCTTTTTTTTTTTTTTTTGGATGGATTGGATTGTTTGAATGCATAGTAAAATTGAAAACCAATATATAATATATGTATATATATATTTATTTGTGCATGAAGTAGATATGGGATCATAAGTATCCTTTATGCCTCTACACTTTTGGGACTCGTTTACTAATTGGGAACTCAAGTAATAAGAAATTAAAGAAAAAATGAAATAAATTACACAGAATTGAATTCTAGAATTTTATTAAAATATTTACTAACCTACAAAGAAATCAAGTTACATGAAAAATTAGAGAAAATGAAGGAAATTGAATTTACTGTAGTTCCTATTTTACTGAGAGGATTGGGAACAGTATTACTATAGTTACAAAACATACTTGTTTGAAAAAAAACTAATGAATTTAAAATAAGGGAATATTTGATAAAGAGTTTAGTTAGTTCCTCTTTTATAGGAGAGTAATTATTTCCGCAAGTAATTAAGTGGGAGACAAATTTCCCATTAAGGAACTGAACTGAAAATCAAAAACTTAATTTCTCTTTCTTCAAATTGACTTACTGATTAGTAAACACACGCATGGTTATCCACATTTGACTCTTTTAACTTAAAAACTCCCACTCTATCCAATAAATTTTAAATGAGCCTCGCTTAAGCCTTTTCATTAGAATTTTCGTTAAAGACAAACCAAAAAAACATAACAAATTAGATGGTGTCTTTTTGTTACTTAATAGAGTTTTAGTAAGACTTGTTTCCTTTTTTTGTTTTCTTCTTTTAACCAAAATTTTAGTAACAAGAGTTAAATGAAACTAATTCAAAATTTTTTGGGGGTGTTTGGTTGAATGATTCAAACCATTCAACTCAAACTTTTTTGTCTTTTTCCTCAAAAATTTTTGCCTTTTTCCTAAAAAGTTTTGTCTTTTCTGAAAATTCAAAAAAATTTACTATTGAAACTTAAAACACTCAACTCAAACTACTCCAACTTAAAAATGTCATGAAAATAAGAGTTTTTTAGAAAGCTCAGAATGCAATGCGGAAAACAGTAATATTTGTCCAAATATATCCAATTCCAGAAGAACAAACACCAAAGCTACAAATGATGATGGTTGCTGATTGTTTTTTCTTCAGGATTCAAACAACCTATGAGATAAATAGAGACGAAAAGTATGGATGTAAAGATCTTAAAACCTGGATATTGGTTTATCTCCTAACGTTAAAGGGGGGGTCCTGGAGACTACATTACCACTTATAAAGATTACATTTATGTACAACATCTACATATGCCGCGTGTGACAATTATAAATGGTGATCAAATATGTAGATAATATACCCAGCATTATTTTCCACTCTGCTGCTACAAACTTCTTCACGACTAACAAACGCTATGCTATTTCGAATCGCATAATGGACCTAGTTCAAGTGGCGGCACAACACCATCCGACAAGTCCCGATCCCATTGACCGGCAAAATCATTCTTCTCGTTGGCTTTTGGTGGCACGGGAGAGGAGTTGCCACCGTCTGGCAATCCATCATCTGTTTTTTGTTTCTTTCGGGGAGATGATTGACCAGCAGAGGCCTCCGCTGGTGTATCCAACTTAGATGGCTCCGTCTCATTATCCTCTGCCAACGGTAACAACTCTGAGGCCTTGAGAACGCCACCAAGTTTCTGCTGCTCCTCTATGATCTTTTGCAAGTACTTGCCCTGAGCTTCTATTCTCATTTGCAGCTGTCTCTGAACCTGAAATATGAATCATTTAACTTGCTCACTAGAGATTCTCATTGACTAGTTCAAGATCAGCCTGCTAAGTACTCTAAATAACCTTCACAAGACTACGTCTAAAACCCACATTAAAAGTTAAAAAAAAAAAAAAAAAAACAGAAAGTGGATAATTTTTCTGTTCTCTTAACCTAGTGTACCTCAGCAAAAAGTGGTACAAGGGATCAGTCAAACATAAACAAATCTTTTAAGAAGTTTTAAGAATTCCATAAGTAGGCGAAATAAAACTTTAGGAAGCTTTCAAAGAAAAATCCGTATTTTTAACGCACCATCACATTATAGTATCACATCAGTAGCTTGATTATTTATCTTTCAACCTACTTTTTTCCCCTTTTAAGTTCTACTAAAGTGTCTTCTGGAATGGTTGAATACTTCTTGTGGACTTTATTTTGAATGACCCGATTCATGAAACGAATGAACCCAATACATATGCATTTTAGAAATAAAAGGCAAAATCTGAGGATAGGAGGAAATCAAACCTCAAGCTGTTCATGAAGACGCTTCTGGACTTCCATTTGCATCTTGAATGCCTCGTTGATTTGCAGCCCCCTAAGGATTATAAAGCATTTTAGAATGTTAAGAGCAAAGCCAGGAGACAATGAGAGGGGATGAGCATGTTCAGAGCTACAAGAATGTTGGTCATATAAATAACTATGAACAGAAAAGAAAAAAAAAAAATTAAAGGCATGTAAAACAGATATGAAGGTAACAAGTGAGCTGGAAGGTCACTCACGGAGAAGAATCTGATCCGGAAAGGCTGTCTCCAGACCCTTTCTTCTCATCTTTAGAACCTAGAATCAACATGATTTGTTGAAGGTTGAATCAGTAAGAGAAACAGTTATTTACGCAATTCATATAAAACAGGGGATAGAACCACTTTTACCATCAGCTGGAGACTCTGGCAGGTACTTTGCAAGGCGATACTTCTACACAAAAAATTGAAGAAATTTCTTAATTTAAATTTACGTCTGTGTGGATATACTAAAATACAAGGAAAATGACTGAACCTGTAAATGGCTTTTCACATGATAAATGGTTAGTCCGGGTACACCCATCACTCTAAGGACACCTTTCGGGGTTGCCCCTGAAACAAATAAAAGAACAATACATTAATGACATGCTAATTTAATTGCAAAACATGATAAATTTTATATCATATTTTAGTTATGTTAAACTTCTACTACAATTATCTTCATAACAATGTACGTCCAAATCTAAATTGACTTGACAAGCTGGGAACTAATAAAATCAATCGTTGTCATTGTTTTCTGGCCCCATGGTTTGAAAGCAACGGGAAAATCTTTGGCGCTACTCACTTCTTACGTTGGTGATGTTTTTTAGGATAAAGACAAATACATACCTTCCTCATAAGAATTCCTAAAACATATGAAATTATTTGATAAATATTAAATGCTCAGGAAGCTTCTTATTTCTCTTTCTTTTTTATTTTTTTATTTTTGATAAGAAAAAACCCCTTTTATTGATATATAAATCAATTTCAAGGGAATGAGGATAAGGTATCCTTGTAAATTAGGACAGAAACAGAACCAAAGATAGACAATGATAATAACCACAACAAAAGCAAACTACGACAAATCGTAACTATCCCATTCTAGTTATTTTCCTATCACATCCTTCCTGTTTAGTACAATCAGAGAAAACGGAATATTCTTGAAAGCTTTATCCATCGATGCCCATAATGAAGCTGAAAATTTTGCCCTCTCAAATATATCGTCCACCCCCATTTCTTTTTCCTCAAAAATTCTTGAATTCCTTCCTGTCCACTGCACAGCAAGCACCAGACACTTCCAAAGCGCTTTAGCCATCTTACTGGAGCCCAAACCCACCATCTCTTCTATTATCATAGATCTACAATTAGCCGGAAACGCCCAAAGAAACCTGCTTCAGTTGATACTTTTTGCCACAATCCTCTAGCCACCTTGCAGTGAAGCATCAAATGATCCAAAGTTTCTCCCTCTTCTTTACACATCACGCAACAGGAAGGTGAAAGGGCCAGATGAGGATTTCTTCTCTGAACCAAGTCACAAGTGTTTAATTTTCCATGAAAAACCAGCCAAGCAAATACTTTAATCCTATAGGGAACACCAGATTTCCATATAAATCGAAAAGGTTCAAAATTTGGACAACCCTCCATTCTGACTAGTGACTCAAAGAATGACTTACAAGAAAACCCCGAGTTATTGCCCACCCAAATTCTACAATCAGAAGACATAGAATTAGGAGAGAAAGAATTTAATAATTGTACCAAGGAACTCAACTCCTCTGTTTCCCTATCATCTTCTAAACCCAAAATCCCAATCTAAGTCATTATTACCATTCAAGGAAAAGATTTCTGAAATGAAAGCATTAGGAATGGCAGAAAGAGAACATAACCTAAGGAAACCACACCATTTATCTTTTCCACAAAAAATCCTATTTCCCACACCCACTTTCCACGAGATATTGTCAAGAAAAACATGAAGACCATGAGACATAGATTTCCAAGGCTTTCTAACAGATCCTCTTGTAACAACGTTGGAATCCCATCCGTTAGCTTGAATCCTGTACTTACTCTTACCCAAAGTGAATCTTGCTCTAAAGGGGATCTCCAAAGCCATTTTCCTAAAAGAGCAACATTTTTCTTTTTCAAATTTCCCAAGCCCAAACCTCCTTTCATTTTACTTCTTGTAACTAGATCCCATGCCACTAAACTTCTATTTCTTCCTCCTTGAACATCCCATAAAAAACTTCTCATCATCTTCTCAATTATGTTAACAATGTCACCCCGCATTTTGAAAATTGACATGTAGTATATTGGTAAACTAGCAAGAATGGATTGGATCAAAGTCACTCTCCCTCCCCTTGAAAGAAAACCCTTCTTCCAACCATCCAGCCACTTGGATACTTTGTCAACTACCAGTGAGCAAAACTCTAATGAAACCGAATTTCCCCACAAAGGAAGACCCAAGTATTTTAATGGCCATTTTCCAATCTCAAAACCTAACTCTGAGGCCAAACCATCCAAAATAATTTTTCCCTTTTTTGTCTTCAACCCCGAACAAACTGTAAAAAACTTCAAGAGACAATTTACATTTTTGATGCTGTCTAAGTCTGCCCCCTATAGAAACAAAGTGTCATCGGCAAATTGTAAATCTGAAACAGAAACTTCGTCTCTCCCAACTTTAAACCCTTTTACCACTCTTTCCTCCACAGCTTTATCCATGAGTCTACCATGGACATCCGCCACCAAAGTGAACAAGAAAGGAGATAATGGGTCTCCTTGTCTAAGCCCCCTTGTAGCCCCAAAATGACCCATTGGCTTTCCATTAATAATTATCGAGAAATTAGCTGATTGCAAACACCCCCAAATCCATTTTCCCCATTTTTTACCGAATCCCTTCTTTTCCTGCTTCAATTCACTTATATCCCCAGAACTTTCTTTATTCCACCTTTTAATTGACGTCTTCAGATCTTTAAATTTTTCCATTATTCTAAAGCCTTCCCAACCTGTTGGGTTCAAAGAGTTCCACCATTTCGCACACTCGTTTCTGAAATTTGGATCACCCAGCCACATATTCTCAAAACGAAAAGGAACAGGACCCCACACCACCGAACTAGTATCCAATATCAACGAAAAATGATTGGAGCACGCCCGCACACCAACTTCCTGTCTCACCCCCTGAAACAAACCCTCCCATCCAGTAGAAAACAAGACTCTATCAATTCTACTTTTCATCACCACTTCTCTGAAGTTTGACCAAGTAAACTTTGCACCGGTCAAAGCAACGTCTTTCAACTCCGCCTCCCAAATAAATTCATTAAAACTTCTCATACTTCTCGTGACCCTTCCTTGTAGAGATTTTGGATGACTGTACCATATGACATTAAAATCGCCTCCAATACACCAATTCTGATCACAAATACTACTCAGCCTTGCTAATTCATCCCAAAATTCTCCTCTCCTTCTATACGAATTCGGCCCATAAACACCAGACAACCACCAAGAGAAAGAATGTCCATCCACTTTTATTGAAACTGAAAACTGACCCACCAAATTATCCATTACCATAGCCGACCTATTATCCCATGTAATCAAAATCCCCCCAGCTCTTCCCAAAGAAGGAAGCGCCACCCAACTCCTAAATCTTGCCTTCCACAAACTTCCTATCCATCTCTCATCCCATATCTTCCATTTTGTCTCTTGTAAAATCACTATACTTTATCAAATAATCTTTAATCACCCCTCTTTTTCTTGCCGACCCTACACCCCGTACATTCCAAGAAACAATCTTCATCTAAAACTTCCTTTATTCCCAAAGTTCTTATTCTTCTTCTCATAATTCACACCACTCTAGAGTTTTCTTATTTCTCTTATACCCTTCTTACTTTTTCCTTTATTTGTCCCTTTATAAGAGCTTCTCAAGTCTACCTCCCGTGAAACTCCTTCCACAGCCTTTGACAATACCTTCCATTCCTCTCTACTCCATTCCTCTCTAGTGAAGGACTTGATTGAACTGTCGTACATCATATCCCCACCACACTCCTCTCCTTCTTCCTTGCTGCTAGAGTCCTCGCAGTCATCCTTGAAATTTTCTATCTCATGGTCATGCCCAGGAACTTGGTTTTGTACAGTCAAATTAAAAAGATTTTTCCCACCCCTTTGATTAACATTAAAAATCTGGTTTCCCTTAGTAATTGCAGTGTTTACATGCCATGGTAAGTTCATGAAAAGTCTAACCTGTTCCGTGGTTTGAAGTAAAATTTCCTTGTCATGTAGCTCAAACATCCCAAATATGTCTTGTAGGATTTCCTCTCTCAGGAAGCTAATGATTCCTTGGAAGAATATATCAGCAAAGTTATGCCTTACTTCCAACAATTAAAACCAATTAAACCATTGAAATGCATTACCTCTAACAAACACTTTTTCTATTCTATTTTTTAACAAACATAAACTTATCTAAAAATCAAAAATCAAAAATCAAAAACACATTTTGAGGACAAAAAGTCCTTGAAGAGAAAACAGAACAAACCCATAAAACTAAAAATGATCTAAACACACTAGTGGCTCAAAACGCTCTTCCAACTTAATATGATCTTAGATAGCTGGAAATCCTTGAATGCTCCATCTGTGGACACCTGTAAAGATGCGAGATATCCGACTTTTTCAAAGAGAAAACTAGCATCTTGTTCTTTCTACTCAAAAAGCCTTGCATTCTTTCCATCCAAATAACCACCCCCCCCCCCCCCCCAAAAAAAAAAAAAAAAAAAAAAATGTAGCCAACACCACAAACTTACAGATCACCTTTGCCATCTTACTTTAGCCAAAACCAACAGGTTTTCCCAACATAAAAGAGCTTGCGTCTAACATACTTAAATATCTAACTTAAGCTGCAGATAAGGACTCCAAGACAAATTCTAAGTTGATGGGAGAAAAATATGGAATGAATTGCTTCTCATTAAAATAATGATACTAATACTTATAAATCTAACACCAAGCAAAAAAGAACAGCATGTGATGTACTTCAACTGCTAAGGAACTACCAGTATCATTAACCACCTAAATCCCACTAATTGTTAGTTTATTTAACTAACCACCTCCCAGGCAGCTGCAGAATCTATAATCCGCATTCAAAATAGTCTTGCAAATAAAAGGTGGAAGATCTAACATCTGCGAATGAAGCTCCTCAAGTATGTTCTCTTTTGCTACGCATCCAACAAATGTACAAGTGCCAAACTTGCACCAGGGCCCTAAGGACTAAAGTCATGGGATTGAACAGATTGTTTCTGACTTGTAATCTAATGGACCAAATGACTCAAAACTGCTTAACACTTGTTTGATGCACATCTATCATGTGATCACTCCCTTTGCTTTTCCATTTCCAACTTCCTCTTATGAAGTTACCTCTTCTAATTTTGTAGCCAGAATATATAATCCCCTCATGCCACTCTGCCACCTTGTAACACAAGTTTCTAAACTGACAAAAAGAAACTTGGTGCAATTGTGTCTTCTCTTTAGGCCAACCTACTTTTGGCTTTCAAAATATTCGGTATGTGCTGTTCACCCTATCACAGTAAGAGAAATTCGTAAACAATTTAAGAAACATCTGTTACAAAGATAAGTCATAGCTCAACCTGAAAAAGAAAAGGTCAAAGATAGGAATCACGAAAGTCATGCACATCATTCCTATGGTTGACAGCCAACTCAGGAACATGATCACAGATAAAAACTCAAGAAAAATCCAACGGTTGGTTATGTACTTTTCCACTAAACATTAGAAGTGATATTATGATTTTAATGAACTTGAAAAGCATCTAGAACTCTGCTAACCAAAATAAGTTGTACTACATTTGACAACTGGAGCATCCATCTTCAGAAAATTAAGGACCGTCAAGCAAAACAAGCTTTCAACGCAACCAACATGAATAACATGTAATTCTTAAAGTCCACAAGCCTCGAAAATAAATTTTTCATCTAACTATTAGTAGAACCATTGGTTCAACACAATAATACCAGTTCTTAGCAGCATCTAATAGCCAAGATCCAGGCCATCTCCGAGATCATACACCAAGTAACTGCAGGTTATTTCACTCACACAACATTCTGTTATGCAATTTCGTCCTTTTGCTGTAATCTCATATTCAATCAGACTTTATTCACAACAACTTGCAACTTTTTTGGCATAAACCCCAACAATGAAAACAATTACACACACACACACACAAAAAAAAAAAAAACAAACAAAAACAAAAAAAAACAAAAAAAACAAAAAAACAAAAAAAACAAAACAAAACAAAACACTCACACACACAAAACAAAAGTTGGAAAACCTAATTTTCATACTCTTAACCTGCTGTAAGATGGACCTTATCCGATATTTACACTTTCATATTAAAGGCACAAATAGCCAATGACTTTCTGGCCTACAATTTTTTTTTTCCTCCCTAGAAACAAGTTCATCATCCTAAAGGATTGTAACATGCCTAGTATAAATCTATCTGTGGTGCCAAAACCACATACCATGGACCTAGCCTAGGCTTGTACACTTCGCATTCTGGTAATCAGCTTAGAAGAATAAATGAAAATCATTTCCAAAAGTAGGTTCAAAAATTTAAAAATCATTCTAGCTCTTTCTAAAAATTCTTTTAGTAGTCGAAGTACATTACATAATTACTTAAACAGCTTAAGGAATTTGGTACAGAAACTGGAATTGTGAGCCTCAATGATTAATATTCATCGACCCCATCATGTAAAGAAAAGTTGAATTTCTAAGCAAAGCTGCAACAGAAACTCAATATATTTGCTTAGGAGAAATGACTAAAGAAGACGGATATAAGTTTTGAATCTAAGCAAAAAAGTAATATTATAGTTTATAACTACACTGTTAACATTACTGAAAAGAAAATACCCACTATCTGGTCCACCAAGTTGCGTAATGGCGTCCACAAATCTGTCATGAAGATCTGAAGTCCATCGCAGTCGTTGCTTTCCACATCCTCCAGCAGGTGCTGAATTTTTCACTGCAGAGCCACTCAAACCCCCAGAATTTGCAGGTTGTTCTGAACTTTGACCTTTATGTGGCACCAAACTCGCAGTTGAAATTTTTTTGGCATGATACATGTTGAAATAGACTGCATATTAAGCAAAATTTCAGTGAAGAAGAGTGCATATTATAACAAAATAAACAAATAAAAAAGAAGAAGAAAAAGAGTAAGAAAGTTAAAACTTAAAACATTGAAATTGAAACAATGTATTACGACATAATATGATCAAAGCCATCAAGACTTCATAAAAAGAAAAAAGGGAAAATTTTATATTCTAAAAAAAACTTCCATTTAAATTCTCAAATTCGGATCGCATAATACGAGAAATAGCACACAAACTTTTCACAATTCTCATAGCTTACTCTAAATTCTTAACATCGAATTAAAAAAATCACCATACATTTCCTCATTTTAGAAAGTTGTATATGATTTGTGCTTCTATAATCCAAACACAGCACGTGAGATTTAACACCACCACTCCCCCCAAACCCCAAAAAAAAAAAAAAAAACCTTAAAAAAATACCAACCACGTGGAAGAAAAATGCCCTTTTCACAAATTCCATAACTTAAGAAAATTCTCTTCTCCCAAATTCCTTACTAAATCATAACTAGATTCTTAAACAAGGACAACGGTTCTCTGCAACAGAATAAACAAATATTGCCCAATACCCAAAAGTGTATATATATATATATATATATATTTTTTTTTAATTAAAACAACAAGAGTTATGTACGTATATATATTATGATAGACATCAAGTAAGAAAGTAACATAGACTAGTCTTTGCAGAAACTCCAGGGACTAGGTCGCGGGGTGGAGGCGAGGCGGGTGGTCCAGCACATGAAGCTTCCACTGCCCGGCGTCGGTGGCACGCGTACCACAGGCACCGAAGAGCATCCTTTCTTTTTTATGCCGCTTCTGGTTTTGTTCCCTGCCGGAGCTCCAGCCGTTCTTCACTCTTGTCAGGTGTTGAGGGGTTTGGTCTTCTTTGGTTGATTTCTTGGGTTTTCCCTTGTGTTTATGTTGTCTGTTTTGTGTTTGCTATATGGGCGGTGGTTTCCCAACCCGATACTCGTTTATTTAGTTGTTCTCTACTGGAACTTGGGAATCGGTGGAAGGCCGTTGGTTGGCTAGGTTTGTTTTGGTGGGCAGTACTTGTTTCCGCGTCACCCTCTATGGGAACTTGGCTCCGTTGTTGTTAGGATTGGGAGGGGTGCTCCGGCATTCCCCAAGTGGGCTGATTACTTGCATAGTGTCCCATTGGTTCATGGTGATCTCAATACCACCGGATGGTTTTCTAGCCCTTCATTGACTTTAAGGTGTTGCTTTTCCGGTTGTTGCTTTTGTGGACTTAGTCCTTCGTTTGTATTTCTAGCCCTTTTGTGGCTTTTAATAAAATTTCTTATATATAGATTAAAAAAAAATGCACAAACAAAACAGAATCATTTCCACTATATCAACAGCAACAGAGAGCTTCAATAATTGCTGAGAATAACCAAAAGAAACACCAAACTTCACAGAACGGCCTAAATTACATGAGAATTTCCATAATCATCCAATAATTAACAAAAATTGAGGATTTTAACAAACATTACATCAGAATGAAACTAGAGAGAGAAAGAGTTATACCTCCAGAAACCTGGGAGTTGACGGGGAAAAATTCAATGGAGGAGTAAACTTGGGGAATTCACCATCAGAAAACAGCATCAATATTTCTCAAGACCGAAATCCCAAATAAGAAAGAAACTCCGATGAATTTGAACGACCAAGTCAAGGAGAAGAAGAAGAAGAAGAAGAAAGGCACACCGGGTTAACAATCGGGGGCGCAGTTTCGACGTTGACAAAATCGAGGGCCCAAATGGTTATTATGGAGAAAAAGAGAAGATTTTTAAGCGAGGGTTTCAAATCCCGGGAAATTGGCTTTTGTGAAGTCTGGGAATTTTTTCCTTCTTCTGTTTTTTCAGAAAGAGAGAGAGAGAGGGAGAGACAATCTGAATTGGTAAGAGGTTGAAAAACGTTGGAGGAGAGAGAAAGAGAAAGATTGGTCGTATCGGCCTCTGCGTGTGGAGAACGGCGGCTTTGGCTTTTGGGTTGGGTCTGATTCTTCTCCCTCCTCTGTGGGTGTAGTGTATACGGACTTCTTTCTGGGTCCACTTTTGTTGTGGGGACCAATTAGGCCCACTAATTGAAATTGGACAGGTGGATCCAGAGATTATTTTGTGAGAGCGCGGGGCCTACTAGGTAAGAAAAGCCCCAAAGCCGGCAATTTTTTTTTTTAAAGTAATCTACCTATATAATCTTTAAAACTCTTTTAAAGATAATAGTTTGATCTTTGTTTCTTTATTTATTTTTATCAAGATAACCACAAACTTTTTTTTTTTTTATTATCATAGTCCTCTTCGTCGAAAACTGTTAAATTTTTAACAGAATCTTTCTGAAATGGTTATTTTTATAATAAAATGACTAAAATACCATCCTTTCTCTCTCTCTTTTCGCCCACCCCCTCCCCTCTCTCTCTCAGTCTAGCAGCCCCAACCCCCGACTGGGTTGCCCCGCAACTGGGTTCCCCCCTCCCGCCTCCATTCACCCCCTGTGCCATCGCTGCCATTGAACTCACGCTCCCTATCTCCATCACAGATTGCCTCCCTTCTCCCCGTGCCGCCAAACTCGATTTTGAGAAAAAGAAGAGAGAGAGAGAGAGGAGAGGAAAATTTTTTTGGTTTTTTTAATATTTTTTTAAATTTTGTCAAATTAATTACTGTTAGATTACTAAAATTCTCTCACAAATTAACAAATTTATATGGAAAAGACCATAAAGGCCAAAAATTAAGAGTTTAGGGATATTTTGACCAAAAAAAAAAAAAAAAGGAACAAGGACTAAATCGTCACCTTTAAAAAAATTCGGGGACTAGATAGGCCAATAACTCCTTTTTTTTTTTTTTTAGAGATTAGTCAAAATAGCATAATACAATATAAGCTTTTAAAATAATAGCATAAACTAAATTATTGCTGTCAAACAACATAATTACAATAAAATAGCAAGGTAAAAAATAAAAATTACCCATAAATTTATCTCCCCACTAATCTCTCTTCTCTGACTCTCTCTTTGCTACCCCTTGCCGGAGAATCGCGTCATCAACCATTCTCTCCCCATGCCGGAAAAAGTCATGATCTTCCTTGTTGGCATCTGATCAGCGTCACCGGCCATCCCGCGCACGCCTGCTTCCTCCAACTCGCCAAGGTTATTGTCTTCTCTGGTGACGGATTCTTTTTTGACAACAGATTCTTCTCCTGTAGCTTTTTGGTTCAGGCCTTGCGATCGCGATTTCATGACCTTGATGAAGCTTTGATCTCCCCGCTGAATCCCCCTGAGTGACAAGCAACAATCACCCACCACGAGATCGTCGGCTGTCTCTATCGCCAAATTCGTCAGGCCTTCTCCAACGATAACATGGGATTAAATCTAGAGTTTTTTTTTTTAGGGGGGTTTCCTAATTTGGGATTTGTTCTTTTTTTGGTTTTTTTTTTTTTTAAATTAAGGGTAAAAATTGTACTTAATGAAATAAAAATAAAAAATTATTATTTCACTTCATTAAATAGTTTATTTCCAAGTAAATAAAAAACTATTGTAACAAAAAAATTTTCATATTTACTCTAAGTAAATAAAAAACTATTGTAACAAAAAAAAATTTCATATTTACTAGTAAATAATGATATTTGCCTTGTTCATAAATATTTTCTTTAACAAAGATTTATTTATTAATATTTACATAGTTTTATATATACTAATAAGTAATGGTATTTATCAAGAAAATATGTTTATTCCTTTTTCTAGATTTGTTTGACGTTTTAATTCAGTAAATACAAGATTTACTTGTAAATATATGTATTTTTGTTGTTTATTTTCTAGGTAAATACATTTATTTACAAGTAAATATTTTTATAACACTAAACAAAATTCCTTTTAATTTAACATAATTACTAGTAATCCAAATATTTACAAAGAAATAATGATATTTACACGTAAAGCCTTATTTGTCTTGTATGTTACACTTTTTGTATAAAAATTAAACCTAAATATTTAGATAATTATCAGTAATTAAATGTAAATATATTAATTTCAATTAAAAAAGTAAAATATTTTTGAAATAATATTTAATTAAAATAATGTTTACTTATTTTAAATATTTCATAAATTATAAAATATTTACGTTATTTTTAGTGCAATATGCATTGTTTTCAATCTTAATTTTTTTGGTAAATACACATATTTACTAATAAATAATGATATTTACACGTAAATCCTTTATTTATCTTGCATTTTATACTTTTTGTATAAATAGTAAATCTAAATATTTACCGAATAAGTATTAGTAATTATATGTAAATATGAAAATTTCCATTAAATAATTTAATTATTTTTGTAAAACAATATTTCATTTTAAAACAAAACTTTTACTTATTTACAAATCTTTATTAAATTACAAATATTATCCCAAAAGTTTCCCAAATTTAGCCTCAACTTCAATCAAACCCTAACCCTAAATCTCCAATTACCGTCGACATCGCTGCCACCATAGCCATATCACTAGAGAACAAATCACAAAGCTTCGACGAACCGCCACCATCCCCATATCGCTGGAAATCCGAGAAACACGCATGCTTTTGGAGTTCGTGATCTAGCTCAGGAAAGTCAAGTCGCTGACGATAAAGATCGTATGTGAAGCTTTTGAAGTCATCACCATTACCAAATCGTTGAAGATCAGAGAAGCGTGCGTCGTCTGAAGACTAGGATCGAGCTCGTGAACCTCGAGTTGCTGACGACAAAGATCATGACCTTTGTTTCTCCATCGTGATTGGAGATCGTTCGCAATCTCATCTCGTTGATGGACATTGCAATTTGACTAAGAAGCCATCAAGCTAGCCTACTTGAGGACTCCGACGATCTACAGCCATCATCGTCGTATCACAAAGTCGTTGGAACTTCTGCAGTTACCGTTGGCACGTCTCAAGGTTGCTGGAACTTTTGCAGTCACCAGTTGTGAAGAAGACAGACGTTCCTAGGGGGCAAAAATGGAATTCTGCTTCCAATAAATTAAAAATATGCTATAATTTTTCTTAAATAGTTAGACCTGTTATTTTTTTACAATAGGTTTTGAAGATATACTATATTGTATGAATTTTCTTCTTCTTCTTCTTCTTCTTTAGAAAGAAAACAATAACAGTTTTTGTCAAAAAGTAATTGATCTAAATAGTAGATTTTTAACCTATTTGAATTAAATAGTATAGACATCAAATTTTTTATGTAAATGATTTACTCTTTTTTTTTTTTTTTGGAATTTGCAGAAGGAGGATTCGAACTTTACACTTTTTGGTGGAGATAAGTGTAATATTTCCACGAGATGATTTACTTACATCTTGTAAATATCTTATTTATCTAGTAAAATTTCTATTTAACTAGTAAATCTATTATTTAATCTAAATATTTTAAAATATTGATATTTACTTCAAATATTTTTGTAAAAATTTTATTTACTATAATTTTCCTTTTTATAATTTTGGATAATTTGTAAGATTGCTCTCCAAAAAAGTTTGCTTTGGAATATTGACCCATGTTGACCCAATTACAGTAGTTTATTGGATAAGTTAACGGTCAACATAGCATATCTTGTTAAAATTATCTCTTACTAGTTATAAAGGTAATCTATCAAATGTAGCAAAAAGCAACATGGGTCATTGATGGTCTATGATAAGTTCAAATTTTCATATTGTCTTATAGCAATACTCCTCTATGTAAGAGTTTATTGATATTTTTAAAGTAATTAGTTGTGTTTTGCGTTTTATAGGTGTTTTGAATGTAAAAGAATAAATTGGAGATGAAAAGGATGGATTTGTACAAGTTTGGACACTTCAGTATTGAAGATTGGGCACCATGGTAGAAAAAGGAGTAAAGTCAAGGACAAGAAACCAGAGGGCTAGGCGCTATAGCACCAGCCTATGGGTACCACATTGCCCATATAAGCCATTCTTGGCCAACTGGCCCAAGTAAATAGGCACTACAATGCTAAACATGGATGGTTGCAAATCTAGATCTGCTTGTGAAAGCGAACGGTGACGGTCGCAAGCCACTAATCATAACATATAGAGAGAGATAGAAGCGTGGAGAGAGAGATTGGTTGTCACTGATCACGAAGTTGAGCGAGAGAAAGAGGGGTGCTAGATATTGTGAATCCACCAGAGATGGTCTCGGATTCGGCTTCCAAACCAGATATAAGGGCCTATTTGACAGAGTTTTCTAGAAGTTGCTTTTGGCTTCCTAGGTCCATAAGCAACTTTTGGAAGTGCCTAGATGATTTGTCAGAAGAGTTTTCAGTCTCTAGAAGTGCTTCCAGTCTCTATAAGTTTTTTCTGTAAAAGCCAAAAAATGTGACTTCTAGTAAAAGCTATTCTGAATAGATCTTAAAACTTGTAACTGAAGAAAAAAGAGGTAATTTACATAGCAGAATTTTAAAAACATTTTCTTAATATTGTGCTAACTCATGTTTTCATATACAATAAATCATTCTACAATCTACATACCTTAAGAGAAGACAATAGGAGTGCCGAAGGATGTGATCAAAGAGAGCTTCAACCAACTAGCATTCTTTACTATTCTCCAATTTCTAGACAGTAGAGTATGTGGGCACTCGATCTTGTGATCGGTTTTTGTGCGCAGCTTTCTCCTTCCAATCATCCAGAACTCTTGCAGTTTATTATTACTATAATGGGAGAATAATAATAAGCTCGCTCACCTTAGATTTTGTAGTTTAAATAAAATACAAGCACCTAGGGTTTTATTTATAGTGAATAGATCGAGTGGAATTTGAATTTGAATAGGACACTTAAAAAAGATTTTTCTCTCTATTCCTTCCCTAATCTGTGTTATTTCTCTTGCCTGGGAGACAGAAAAATCGCCCACAATAGGTCTAGGAGATTCAAAATTTGATTCAAATTTTTATCTTCAATTATCTTTGTAACGACCCACCTTATGTAGGCCGTTACCATACTTTTCTTACATAATAACTTAACATGTGGAAATAAGGACTTTTTTTTTTTTTTAAAGCAACTTGTATCCGAACTCTACCATATACTTACTTATAACCATATATACGTACTTAATTAAGTATTTAAGTTTTAAACGTATTTTAACATACAACAGATTACACTAAATATTAATTACATATATTTTATCACAAAAACGCGTAGTGGTCTCCATCCCATAGTTTCACAGTTAGCCTTGCCATGCTCCATCGTCTTACATCACACATTGCCATAAGATTACTTACCTGCAGCATAAGCGTAAGTTATGAGCTTTCGCTCAGCAAGTATAACTATTAACTCGCAAAACATTTCATAATAAAATAATGTATGAACCAATTATGCTTTCATTATGCTTCCTTAGGTTAGCATAATTTTTGGGCTCTTACATAACATAAGTGAACGTACCGTGGCGCGCAACCATGGAGTGATTGCGACGGCCAGCCTTGTCCAACTCAAACCATGGACCAAACCTGTCCTAGTACAGGTCAGTACGATACGAGAAAACTTGCTTAACAACATACTTGAAAACATTTTCTTACTTGAAAACAGTTTCTTAAAAATAGTTTCTTATTTGAAACTTAATCTTATTCTCACAATGTGAATTATCATTAGTGAGCATGTTTCATGATACCACAATAATAAAACATACATCATATGCAACACATAAATAAATGCATGAGCTTTGAAAACATGCAAAGTAGTAAAAACATCTTGCTTATGCTGTAGGTGGAGTTGTACTTACGGGTTATGTTAAATCCTGAGTTCAGTGTTCCGCCAAATCACAATAACATGTTACCTTCCTATTTTAAAAAAAAAAAGTCGTAAGATAAGAATTATCCTATCTTACTATGAATCATATCATTTAATGTTAGTATCCAAACCAATATTCATAAGTAATCCTAGTCACAAGCTTATCATATTAAAATAGTATCTCATTTGGTTACTATAAGTAACCTTGGATCCAAAACCCAACATATAATATTTGTTTCTAAATAACTTGGCCCAATAAATTTGGTTATTAGTGCATGTGCAGGAATTGTCTGTTTATGCACTGTTTTGAAAATTCTGTGCAGGAATTTTCTGTACCCTGCACGGTTTTGGAAATCCAGTTTTTCTTTAAAAATATGTTTTGAATTTGATAAAGTTTTCTTCATAAAAGTTGTGAAATCTATAACTTTTGTTTTTGGTCAAAAACCTAAATCTATCATAACTTGCTTGTTTCTTCATTTGAAAAATTGACCATATTCACTAACTATATAGATTGGTCTCGGATTTTGATAAAAATGGAGGCCTTTGGAGTCTTATTTTTAAAAACAGTTCATGTTGCCCCCTAGAATTTTCCATTTTCTACAACTTTACAGTTTTGATTTTTTCTAAATTCGGCTTGTAAGGGCCTCAAATATCAATTTCCAGAAAATTATCCCGTTAAATCCAAAAATTGACAGTTTTCATTTTTTTTTTTTTTTGGTTTTTGCTTAAAAATCCGTACACCCTATCTCAAACAGTCAAAGCCATGAGCCAACGTCAAGTATGCAGCGTGTTATATAACGTTTTCATTATCATGCATTCATTTGTCATCCATATAACCGTTATGCAAACCCAAATGATAATCTATACCAAATTAGGGTTTTTGGGATTAACTTAAATCCTCCATACAACTTACATCACGATTCTCATTTTCATTTATCCAATATCATTCTTGAGTATATGCGGACATATAACAAACATATAGTAGGCATTCACACTGTAATACCCGGAATTTTCATGGACTTAAGATTTCTCTTTTTATTAAAAATTAGAAGTCCGCATGATGTGTTTTTATGATATTTCATGGAAAATTATGAATCACATGTGAAATTCGTAATTTTATTAGCCAAGGTTAGAATTTTCTTTTAAACCGGCTATGAGACTCGGAAAAAATGCCGAGGTTGGTAAACGGCATTTTGAGTCAAAAAGGACGAAAAAGAATGAAAAAGAATGAAAAAGGACGAAATTTTAAGAAAGTTAAAAGTTTGACCAAAAATTCAACTTTGACCGAAAAAGTCAAAGGGTTGACCAAAAAATCAAAGTTTGACCAAGGACGGGTCAAAAATGTTGACCTCGAAAAATGATGAATTGCAGTTTAAGAAGAGACTGCAAAGACTTTCTATGGTCAAGAAAGTAAAAATAAGCCGTAAAAACCACCCTAAAAATCAAGCACACCGAGTCAAGATTAAAAGGGCAAAAAGGTCTCCGAAAAAAAATTGGAGAAAGAAAGTTTTCAGTCCAATCTTTACAAGGAAGAATTTTGGATCAAAATTATGGAGCACAATATTTTAAATATTTGTGTGACACAAAGGAAATTATGTTGAAGAAGAAAATGACAACAAAACCTATGATTTAAAGGATGATCACATGTGTGTGACATCACAAGCCTTAGGTGGCTTTGGGAGAAATTCTAGAAGGACTCTAAACTCACTAGCCTCCCCTTTGCTCTCTCATTTTCGGCAAGCTCAAAGGAAAAAGAAAAGAAAATCAAGGACAAGAAGAATGGAAAGACAAAGCCTTAAATTAAGGAATGATGTCTCATTTGAAAGCTAACTAAATGTGAGCTAGTTAAAGTAAAGAAATGGAGCTCTTTCCACTCCATAAAGGTTCGGTTACACACCCCCCTTTCCCCTTCAAAAGTTCGGCAATGCACAAGAAAGGAAGACAAGAAAAAGCATGAGAAAAGACAAGGAAAAGAAAGCACAAAAGCATGAGAAAAGATGGAAAAGAAAGACAATGCATAAAGCCATAAATCAAGGAAAAGTAACCAACCACCACATCTCCTTTTCCTTTAGCCAACTACTCCCTCTTTCCTTCAATAAAAATTCGGACACAAGGCCCCCATTCTCCCTTAAGATCCGGCTGCACACAAAGGGAAAAGAAGGCATGGGATAAAGCCCTTTTTTAAGGGAAAAAGGTGGGTCAACAAAGCCAACAAATGCAAGCCAACTACTCCTCTCTTTTCTCCACAAAATCAGCTGCTTGTCCCCCTCCTTTCCCCTTCAATTTTCGGTAGCAATCAGTCCATTCTCCCTTGGATTCGGCCAGCTAAGAGGTGGATGGAATAGACTTGACATAAAGCTACTTTTGAGGAGGAAAGCAAAACATCAACCCTTCCTTTTTTCCATCACATTCGGCAGCTCTTTCCCTCCCATCTCCTCCATCATTTCTGCCAGTTTTGCAAGAAGAAAACCGTGGGAGAGAGAGGGAGAAAGAGGAGAAGAAATCTGAAAAAAATCTAAGGACTTATGCTTGGTGATGTTCGGCTTTTCTAGGGGAGAAAGGAGAGAGATTTGGTGAGCCATGGAGACCCATTTTAGGGCACAAATCCGTGAGCTTGGGGAGTGAAAGAAAGAGAGAAAATCTGAAAAAATTTATGGGGAAAACCATGATGAAGTTCGGCTTGGTGTGATGAAACCAAGAGGAAAGATTTTGGTGCTTCTTGGAGCCAAAAATCCGTGAGCATGGAGGAAGGAAAAAGGTAAGAGAAAAACTTGGATTTTTCATCTTATAAGGCTCGGTTTTGATGAGCTAGAAAGAGCTAACCAAAGTTCCTTGGATTCCTATTTTTCTTCCAAAAATCCGTGAGCCAAGAGGAGGATTTCGGATCCTTTGGAGGAGCCAAATCCGTGGGTGATGAGCCAAAAAGAAAAAAAAAGGGATTTTCAAACCCTAACTTGGGTTAAGGTAACCTCTTAAACTAATCTTGGATTTAAGCTCAAGATAAGCATTTTTATGATGGTTTAAAATGGATTTGTAAGGACATAAGTCCAAGTTTATTTTCAGCCCTTGATTTGGTGTATGTGCTTGATAGGGATTAGGGTTTGGTTGGCTTATTTGTGATGATTTGATTGCATGATTTTATGCTTGAAAAATGACTAGGATGCATGCTAGATGTGTTATTTAAGTCCCCTAAATTTTGGTCACAAATCAGCCCTAAGGCAGTGGCTGATTTGCTTGAAGAAAAATGATGTATGTGATGATGGATCTAAGAGCTAGAACCATGCAACCCATAGACTAGGATTTTCGGTTTTAAGGGCTGCATGGGTATGATGTATGGACAAGAATGTATGCATGGGACGTTAGACACGTTGCGTGATGTATGTTTAAGCTCCCGATATGATCGGTCGAGTTAGAATCCGCAAACTAAGACGTAAAACCGGATTAACAACCGAAACTGCCATTTCGGAGTCGAAACTGGCCAGTTTCGGGAAAGAGAAAATATCAGGCCCTTAGAGGCCGAACGGGGTAAAAGTTAAAACATGAAAGTTGTTCGGAACAACTTTTACTAGAGAGCAACGCGGACAGAATCTCAAAATAAGGCTCCAAAGGCCTTCGTTTTTATGAAAACCCGTGGCTGATCCCTGGGGTCAGTTTTCACTCCGTTTTTCAGGATCACCCACATTCAAACGAAAACTGGTACTGATCTAGCCAGAACTGGGTTTTGTACAAAACATGAAAGTTTTAGCATTTTTCGATAGCTACAACTTTCGTGAAGACAAGTTTTTCAGAAAATGAATGGATTTTTAATCTGGGTTGGTTTTACGAAGAGTGCTCAGGGAATCCGAGAATTTCCAGCACTTTGGTTTACAAAAACGTTTTCTAGAAAATGTAAAGTGCCTCTAAAATGTTATTTTGACTACGAAAATCGTTCCAATGGCGATTTTCAGTTCGTAATGATTTTATGAAGTCCCGTTTTAAGAAAATGAATTTTTAGAGTTTTTGGGATTATTCACCCAAAGCTCTCAAGTTAAAGAGAAAAATGAGATTTTCCGTATGTTAAAGGAAAATGAGATTTTTCAAGAAGAAAGTGGAATTTTTAAGAGTTTAGAATTGAAATTCCACATTTTTCCAAGAAGTAAAGAAAGTGTTGATTTTAGACAAGTATTTTCAAGAGTAATGAAGTAAGAGCTTTTTACAAGCAAATTAATGAGATTTTTAGAAGATAATTGTACAATGTTTTCCAAAAATAATGAAATGGAGTTTTAAGGTAAAAATGGGTAATCAAGCCGATTAGGAACGGTAACCAGAATTATATCCGAGTTACTGGGCTAAGCCCATAGCCCAACGTTTAACCCAAAGGGGGTTGACCTTAGTTGACCACATGTTGACTTGGGTTGACCAAGAGTGGACTTTAGGGTTACCCAATATAACCCTAAAGGATACCAAGATTGATGAAATGGGCTAAGACCAAGGGTTATTGAAGAGAAAATAACCCAATAGATTATGAACCAAGATAAAATTAAAGTATAAGCCCATAAAGAAGAAAGTGACCAATCAGGTTTACAAAAGATATTAGAGGGGACATATAACACACACATCTAGGATTGCTCATAGATGTTGGTAAGGACACCAACATCATATGTCATGATTTATGGTAAGATAAGTTAACCTTATCTTACACCTCCTTTGATTGAAACAGGAATATGAACCTGTTGAGATATCACGAGGAATGCTACGCCAAGAGCATAGGACTTAAGGTAAGTACAAACCTCACCTGTGGTATGGAAAAATAGTAATGTATGTTCAAACATGAAATGCTATGTTTAAATGCTATGTTCAAATGCTATGCTTTTAACGATGTTATGTTTTAAAGCTATTATGTCTTAATAAGGCCATGATTTTAAGTTTTAAAGAATGCCATATTTTAACGATGCCATATTTTAAAGCGGTCATGTTATGTTAAAATATGTCATGTGCATTATAAGTAATGATTTTGTGACATCATGAGGTATGTTCACTAATGATAAGAAACTTGGTAAAAATATACAAGTAAAGTGTCGTACCAACCTCCCCCAAGGTGAAGGATTTTTATGTTACGGGTATGCACACTATGGGGCCCATAAGAAAGATAAGGAAGTTAAAAGAAATGCATAAATGGAATATAAATGGTTCATGCATATGTTTTATGATGAAGTATGTTTTCAAGATGTTTAAATGTTTTGTGAGATCGCGTTTGTACTTGCTGAGCGTCAGCTCATCAGATATATTCCATACTGCAGGTTGAGATAAAAAGCTTGTAGCTTTACTTGGTGGGCTTGGAGATGATGCAGCGAGTGAAGGGCGGTGTGGGATACCACTACGCAATAATTTTCGCAACATGTTTAAAGTTATGAAGTTTTCATGTATGATAAAAGTCAAGTTATGTTATGTATGTATGAAATGTTTCAAGGTATAATGCACAATTTTAGTGCATGGATTTCAAGTCGAGATGTTAAAATGAAATCCAAATTATGAAGTTCAAAGAAAGTTTTAAAACGATGTTCAAAAGAAGTTTCAAAAAAAAAAAGTAAGTCGAAAAAAAAATAATAAAAATAATAAAAAAAATTTTATTCCGCATTTTAAAGTAAAGTAAGTATGAAGTATGAATGTGACAGTTCCGGCGCCCCGCATCCGCGCGGTCGGCCCCGCGTTGGGTGTCAGGTGGGTGGTTCGGGGCGTCACACACACATACCACATAATCTCTAATACATATTATCATAAACATGCATCAAATCATAATTGGAGACCACCAAACCCTAATAAAGCACATTCAAAGAATTCCTATAAATTCAATTGAATGAAATCAAAAAGTGAGCTTATGCTCTTATATTTCCAACATAGAAATACACTTAAATTTTGAATCAAATTAAATTGAAGAACTAAAGGGTGGAGATGATTACCTTAAGATTCAAAAGAGTGGATCTACACTTTAGTTGAGAAATTTTCTTCTCCCTCTAACAACACCAAAAAATCCGACCTCTCTCTCACACTTTTTTTTTTTCCCTTTTTGGCTCGGCTCCTAAGGGGAAAAGAGACTAGAGAATGAGCTAAAAAGTTTGGGTTTCACTAAGTGATCACAAAGTGAACCCACCTCACCTATTTATAGGTGAACAATAATTTCATTTCTAGAATTATTTTTATTTCTAAAATTGCATATTGGTCCCCAAGAGCAAAATATTTGCTCATAGATCCAATGAGGTGGCCAGCCATATAGGCCATGTGGAGGCTTGAGTTAAAAAAAATCCTTTCAAGCTTATCTCTAACTTATTTTCCTTTTTCTCCAAGGTAACTAATGTAACCAAACTTGTAACCAATCATTGGCCTAGTTGGAGGCTTGGTTAGAAAAATCCATAATTCCCATAGTTCAAAAATTACATACTTATCCACAATTATTTATTTTTCTTAAAATTACACATTGGCCCTAAAGATAAAATATTTGCACTTTAGTCCCTATGAGGTGGTTGGCCATGAGGGATGCTTAGTGGCCAAGTAATCTCTCCAATGTTCATCCATTTTAATACTTTCTCAATTTTCTAAAAATCCATAATTATCCCAAGATGAGGTGTCCTTCCATTAGGCTCCGTTTGGCTTTCCTCCTAAAATACAGTCATTTTCATACTAATACAGATATTACAAATATTGTTTTCAACTAATAACAGTATAGTTGTACTAAACTACCATCCATAATTAATCTGCACTTAATTGGACTGCGTATAAGATTTTCTTAGGACTTGAAACTACTTAGCCCTTATTGCTCTAAATAATGTGCTTGATTTTTCTAGAGTGGTCTCGTACCTTATTCTTACTTATTCATACATAATGACAGTTTTTCACAGTATAATTTCCATACTGCTTATTATACTGTTGTATCGTCTTAATCATACGTTAGGTTATTCTGGTCAAACGTTGACCGACATAAGATTATAAACCCTAATTTCGCCTCTTTCAACAAAAGGCCTCATACTTATATAAGTAAACTCTTATTGAGTCTTATAATATTACAAGAACTCAATAATATTCTGATAAATCAGATCAAACATTTCACATTAACATACATAATACAAACTTTGATTCCTTAAAAAGGAAATAGTAAATTTGTAAAAAGGTTAGTTATTACAATCTTATGATTTTATCTCCATGGAGAAAATTCCATAATTCCAATTTAAAATCAAAAATAAAATCATGGTAACTTTATTTGAATTAAATAATTATATAATAATTATTCAAATAAAATCAATAAGGAGAAAATCTTTTCCTTCTCTTATCCTCATAAAAAACGCCTACACAAGGTAGACTAATATAAGATTTTGGTTTAATTTCAAATCTAAATAAGATAATTGCTATGTCTGATTTAAAATATTTATTTAAATAAGATTATCTAGATATTTAAATTAATTATCTAAATAATTAATTTATCCATAGCTCTTAGTTTAAATTAATCACATATTTATCACAAAAGATAAATATAATTAATTCAAATTTCAAAACTTATCTTCAAATAAATATTTATCCAAACTAAATATTTATTCAATTAATTAATAGAACAAAATTCATTCTATCCTTAGCAGAAAAAATGCTTATACCTTGTGGGAGGTGTTTCGGATTTTTCTCTTCACTACGTCCAAGAATTAAAGCCATAATGAATATCCTAACTGATTACTATCCGTTAAGAAATTATATTGAGCTACTAAATGAACCAATTTGACATATATAATAAGAGCTTTAATAATCTATGGAATTAATTATTTTAGACCAAATGAATTAATTACACAATTATTGGTTTCAGAGTCACACCACTATAAACCTAAAACTGCATTCCCAATTATATACAATATTACATAATCTAGTATGTAGCCACAATCAAATGACCTTGTCAGATATACAACACCCTCATATGATATCCATGACCAACTTAAAGTCAAAGTCCGTTCAACCTTTTGATCATGCTATCTTAAAGATCTATAATACATCCAATAGAAAAATGATTATTCACCCATAGTGAATAATCAGTCATTTACCCAACAAACGACTCGAGTTCTCGTCCATTTTCACATTCTGTATAATGCTGTTAAGATGATAACCTTTACTATTTATAGGAGCTATGATTCCATATTTATAAGCAAAACTCACCTTGAATATAAGTTATGCACCAAACAAACCAGTCTAATAGCTTACTATTTCGAGGCACTTTAGCCTTTGAAACATCAGAGTACATAAGTCATAAACATGAAGTCATTTACTTACTCAGAATTAAGGTTATTGCATAATGAATGTCAAAAGTGAATCAACCTAATCAAGCGGACTTATAAATTAATTACACTTTGGTCGTAGTCCAATATATCACCATCACTAGACAATATATCTATGTCTCTACTTGAAAGTTAGCTTGTTCCAAATGGTCAAGACAAACCATCTTACCAATTGTCTTTAGACAACATAATAGTCTTCATATGAATTAAATGTTCACTCTAACCCCATATATTACTAGCTATAGATTTATATTACTCACTTTAGAGCGTTGTCTTCATGCATACAAAAATCTATTGCATGCAACATTCTAACAGTTTAAATACCAAGTAGTCAATGAGTCATATTCGCTTACATTTATTTTAACTTGTAAATCTAAATGATGACAGTATAGTAAAAATGTAACGAAAAAAAATTCAAATATATTATTAATCGTATCAAAAATAAATAAAATATAACTAAAATGTTTTTTACTTTTAGGGCATTCCCAATAGTAACAAAATTTAAGTTAGATATTATAAACTTCATTTAATATTTTTAGTATTTATTAGAATACTTTAAAAATTATTTTGACCTCAAAAGCTCTTTGGTTCGAAATACTTACTAATTAAGAAGCCATAGTTTTTTTCTTTTATTCTTCTACTGACTAAAAGTGAAAGCAAAAACTCTACCAAATGGGCCAGAAGAGTAGTGGACCCGAACCAACAAAACGTGGCTCCATCACTAAAGAGAGAGATTGCGACTGCCATTCTTGACTACCATTGTAGGGGGTAAGAAGAGAGAGAAAGATAAGGGCAAAGAGAAAAGGAGAGAAGAAAGAGGAGGTAGAAGGAGGCCGTAGGGAGGAAAAAGAAGGGTAGAGGAAGAGATAAAAGAGAGAGCCGCATCAGAAGAGAGATGAGAGATAGGAGAAACAGGTGGAGAGATGAGAGAGCAAGATAAAGGAAGAGAAAGAGAGAAAGATATAGTGGTATTTATTATAAAAAAGATAAGAAAGGAGAAACAAGCCATTTTATTAATTTAATCAAACAAATTGCAGTCAACTAGAAAATAAGTCAAAACACTCTTAACTTGGGATAAAATTCCTTAACATGTGTATTTGAGGACTTTTTTTTTTTTTTTTTTTTTTCACAATTTTCTCTTTTTATATTTATTTTTAATTAGAAATTATAGAAATTTTTGTGTCTTGTATTTTTCCTTTATTTATAAAGTATATCATGCGTTTCAAATCTCTACATATTTTTTTAAACATCAAATTATGTTTAATATACAAATTTATACCTTTCTCATTTAACGCTAATTTTAACCTTAAAATGCACCAATCATCATTAAAAAAAAAAAACTAAAACTAAAACTAAGAGTTATTTTACATTTTTATACCATGTATTTTATTTTTATTCAAAAAGTAGATTGTACCTTTTAACGTTCTATTTTTTATATTATTATGTTATATTTAGTGCATAAATTTTATATATTTTCTCGATCAATACTTAATTTTAACATTAAAGTACCAAAAATACCCTTATAATTGTAAAAATGAAGAAATTGTAAGTTAAATTAAAAGTGTAAATAAACAGGCTAAATATAAGGGTAGAGTTGAGAAGTCTATATTTTTTGTTGAGAAAATTAACGTTTTGTAGTTTTATAATTTTCTTTTTTACGATATTTTGGGTTTTTGGGTCAAATTAAAGTTTTGATCAAGAAAAAAAGTATTGATTTATGTATTACAGTAATAATTTAAAATGCATGATTTTCAATGCAATTTATAATTTCTAAATAAAGACAAAATATTTTAAACAATTCAAATTGACGTTTTATTGTTAAGGGTGTTTTAAATATTTTTAGGTCAAAATTATATGGTGATCAAGAAAAGGTATAAATTTTTATATTAAATGTATTCTGATTGTATAAATATGTAAAACTTCAAAAAAGCTAAATATAAGATATACAAATGTAATAATCATTTCATTAAAATATATATCTTTTTTTAAAGTTTTTTCATTAGACAAACCCAAATGGAAAAAGAACCCAAATTCAGTTAAAAACATAAATTTTTCATGAAAAAAAGCAAGTCACAGCTCGTGATAGAAAACAAATTGTGATGTAGCAAAAACGTATAATTAGTTGATTCTAATTAGAATGCCGAAACATCAACTGATAAAAAACTGAGTAGTAGAGTGACATTGAGGGCTTTATATGAAAAATTGCAAATCTAATTCTACTCTAATAAGAATAATAAAAGATAACTGTTAGAATTTAAACCTAATTATACTAGTAAAAATTACGGTTTACATGACGGTTCTGTAACCATCGTGTAATCCAGCATCGTAGAAGATACTACGACGGTTTTAAAACCGTCGTGGTATCTCAATGTTACACAACGGCTAAAACCGTCGTCGAAACAGGAAACATAGTTGCAGAGTACGACAAATTGGCTATATTATACGATGGTTCCAATTCAAAACCGTCGTGTAATATGCACAATTACACAACGGTTTCTTTCACACTGTCGTGTAATGTATATACAATCAACAAGAAAAACAAAAAAAAAATTTGTTTTTTTGAAGCAACATTACACGACGGTTCTCGGAGGTATTAAATGACGGTCTTTGAACCGTGTGTAATCTCCGTTATTACACAACGGTTTGTTGGAAAACCATCGTGTAAATATAGGCCAGTTTTGTTACCCATGTTTTAAAGTGACCCATTCTATAGTATTGATCCCAGTTCAATATATGTAGAGCAACTAATATAATAAAATATATATAATACGTCTTGAATTAAAAAAAATAGTAATGTTGTACAAAATAAATAACATAACGTTCAAGTTTTATTCTTTTTTCTCTTTGCTTCCTCAACACGTGTCCATTCAATATCTGGTCAAAGCAAGTGAGAAATATCGTCATCGAATTTGTTAATCTCCTCAACCGGTGGCAATCCCTGTGTGAAAGATGGAATGTCGGAGCAATCTTCCTCATCATCTTCTTGACCATCATGGATCAATTTTGGCGTCATTGGCACAACTAAGGACAACTCTACATTGTTGGGATCCGTTGTGTAAAATACTTGGATTACTTGTGATACCATAATGAATGGATCATTTTTGTATCCCAATCGTCTAAAGTCCACCACTGTGATTCCATCATTGTCAATCCTTATAAAATTATTGTCGGCCTACTTGCACTTAAAGAGTGCTACATGAAAACCACAGTAATCAAGTTCTCAAATATCTTCAATGAAATCAAAGTAGTTCATGGTTCCATAAACTGGATTCTTGTCCTTTGCAGATGAAATATGCATGGCCTTAGCACGGATACTAACACCACTATTTTGAACAGGATGCTTCTCATCTCTTTTGCGAGTGTAGAATGTATAACCATTGATGAAGTATGATGTATACCGTGTAACAACCGTCGACGGTCCTCTAGCGAGGTTTATTAAGTCTTGCAAAAAACCGTCCTTTGAAAGACATGTCTTCGAATCCACATACGAAACGTCCGATTGTGTACATCTTATAACAACTTTTCATTTCTTCTTCTTCTTGGATTTCCATCTCTTAATTCCTGTAGGTGAACCTCAATAAAAGGCTCCACTTCAACCCTATTATGTAAAGTATAGAAACAAGGTTTATCCCATTCACCTCGATTTACCGACGATGAAATGCCGATGGATAGTCCTTTTGACTCAATGTTTGTAGTCTTTGGCAACCCAATCCTTTCCTCGGTGGACAAATACTCGGAGCAAAATTCAATCGATTCCCCCGCTATGTAGCTTTCTACTATACATCCTTCCGGCCTATTTCGGTTCTTGACATAACCCTTCAAAACCTTCATGTACCTTTTAAAAGGATACATCCATCTCAAGTACACCGGTCCACGTAGCTTCACTTCCTGGACTAAGTGCACCGTTAGATGAATCATTATGTGAAAAAATGAGGGTGGAAAGTACTTCTCAAGCAAGCACAATGTCTTAACCAACTCTGATTATAGCAAATCTAGTGTAAATGGATCAATTACCTTGGAGCATATCGAATTGAAATATGTGCATAACTTGGTAATTGTGAATCTCACATCCTTCGTTAAAACTCCTCGCAAGGCAATCGGTAATAACTGTTGTATCAAGATATAACAATCATGTGTTTCATTCCAACCAACCTCAGATCCTTCATAAATACCAACCTTTTGAAGTTGGAAGAATACCCGTTGGGCACTTTTACAGAAGCGAGCCACTCACAAAACTTTCTTTTTTCTTGTCTTGACAATGTGTACTTTGCCGATGGTAAGTAAGTGGCATTCCCTCTTTTCGTAGGGATCAAGTTAAGTCTAATATTCGAATCCTTAAGATCCAACTGTGCCTTTTCACCATCTTTGCTCTTATAAGGAATGTCAAGCAACGTGTCCACTATTGATTCACAAACATTTTTTTCAATATACATCACATCCAAGCAATGACGAACGAAAAGTGTCTTCCAATATGGAAGTTCGTAGAAGATTGACCGTTTTTTCCAAGGTCCATCAACCATCAGATCCTTGTTACTCTATTTTCTTTTCTCGAGCACCACTTCCAAATCCTTAACCATCTCGAAAATGTCTTCGTCCGTAAAAACCGGGGAGGGATTCTTTCTTCCATATTTCCATCGAAAGCCTTTTTTTGTTTGCAGTATCGATGATTTTTTGGTAAGAATCTCCTATATCCAAGGTAAATGGTTTTCTTACCATTCTTCAACCGGATGGAAAATGTTTCTTTCATACAAACGGGACAACCGATAGAACTCTTTACTGAATAACTAGATAGGTTTCCATAAGCGGGAAAGTTATTAATTGTCCACATTAGCATTGCACGGAGTGTGAATGTCTCTTGATAGTAAGTATCTCTAACTTCGATCCCCTTTTCCCATAAGCTCTTTAGATCATCGATTAGCGGTGCCAAGTACATATCAATGTCATTCCCTGGTTGTTGAGGACTAGATATCAATAAAGTCAATATCAAGAATTTCCGCTTCATGCTCAACTTCGGAGGGAGATTGTAATTGATAATTATGACGGGCCAAATAATATGCCTACTACTCATATTACCATGTGGGTTCATTTCGTCCGCTGACAAACCAAGACGTAGATTCCGTGGTTCCGCACTAAATTCAGGATGATCGACATCAAAGGTCTTCTATTGTGGTGCATCGGCTGGATGTCTAAGCATGTCGTCTTCAACGTGTTTATCATGGTGCCAAGTCAAATTCTTGGTATGATCGGCATTACGAAATAAATGGCGCAAACGCGGCGCTGGAGGAATGTACCATAACACCTTTGCCACACTTCTTTGCTATCATTCATTGGCTTCTTGCCCTTCTTCCATCTTGACTCCTTACAAATCGGGCATTCATCCAAATCCTCATACCCATTTCGGTAAAGGGCGCAATCATTTGGACATGCATGAATTTTTTCATATTCCATTCCCAAAGTGCTCAATGTCTTCTTAGCTTCGTACATACTAGCCGGTATTTTATCATCAATCGGTAAAACCTCTCTTAGAAATTCTAAAAGAACTGTAAAACTAGAATTTGTCCACCCTCCTGAAGCCTTCATGTTCCATAATTTGACCAATGCGGACAATTTTGTATATTTACTACACCCATCATACATGGGCAACTTGGCATCATTTATCATTGCATCAAATAACTCCAGAAGATGCATAAATTGTTATTCCAAATCATTAACCATATCAAACAAATTATCTCTTACATCTTCCCCAACAATAGATTCTTTTCCTTTGTTCTTCGATGTTGGATTCAAACACATTTCACTATGTAAATACCATGTTTGGTACGAACAAATAATCTCACAGGCAAGCAAATGTCTTCTAACTTCATCAATTGAATGAGATCTATGATTTTCACAATCCACACAAGGACATCGAATCTTATCATTCTTCATGTGAGTTTTGGCAAAGGACAAAAATTTTTCAACACCATCTCGGTATTTTCTAGTCAATCTATTAGCCCACATCCATTTTCGATCCATTTCCGAGAACCCGACCTAAATCGAAATTATATAAAGATCATACAATTCATTTAATAATCAAGATTTTTCAATTTAACATACAACATATTAAGCTTTCGAAATAATTTAACAAATCATACTTTAAAAAAGAAAAAAAAAAACGAGAATTTACCATTTTAGATATCTATAATAATTTATCAATAAAAATTAAATAACTCAAAAGAAGAGTAAGTAATAATCACTACTTACAAAAAATTACTATAAGAGAGTGTTGGTTTAGTGGACCATGGCAGTGAAGGAGATGTGGTTTTCGCAGGCCTCTTTAATGTTTTTCGCGGTTACGAAATAGTTTTGTCAGATAAAAAAGAGGGCAGCTGGTATAGGGTTAATAAAAATCCGAAGGATTACACGACGGTTATACGATAACTGTAACGACCCGCCTAGCTCAGGCCGCTACCGTGCATACATAACATGTCTTATATAATGTACTTATTTACTTAGCGTAAATAGCGGAAATTTTTTTTATATGGTGCGAACACACACGAATACTTACTTACTTATAAACGTTTACTACATAAGAGCGTTTGAACATAAAAATAAACAAAACGCGTAGTGGCTACCATTCCCACATTTCACAGCTAGCAGTGCCATACCCCACCATATTGTATCAGAGATTGCCGGTAGGTTGCTTACCTACAGCATAGACGTAAGACGTGAGCTTTCGCTCAGCAAGTACAACTATAACATCGGCGACACAAAAACAAACATAACATAACATATCCATGTATGAACCGTTTATGTTTAATTATGCTTTCTCATTCTTTCATAACATTTTTTCATAGCTTAATATACTTATGGGCTCCTTAACATAAGTGTCCGTACCGGGCGCGCAGCTATGGAGTGGTTGGGGCGGCCAGCCTAGTCCAACTCAAACCATAGACCTAACCCGACCTAACGCGGGTCGGTACGACATAGGCAAGCTTGCTTTCCATCATACTTAACTTTCATCATTTCATACTTTGATCTTATTCTTATCAATTGGTAAACATGTTTCGTGATGTCACACATAGATAATTCATAAGTCATATCATGATATTTCATAAACTTAACACATCATACATCATATCATAGCATCACATAAACTTTAACATATCATACATCATATCATAGCATCACATAAACTTTAACATATCATACATCATATCATATCATGGCATACAACACTTCAGGCAAATAACACAATAAAAGCCTATGCTATAGGCAGAGTTGTACTTACCTCTATGCTATGTTCTCTACTCTGTTGCTCCAAGTCAGGGTGCAACAGCAGGCTATCTCCTGCTATTAAAAAGGACATAGGTAAGGATTCTATGACCATAACCATAAAACGTTGGTAACCTAACCAACATTCATACATGACCTTAGTTATATGTCCCTCATAAATCTCTTTGATAACTTACTTGATTACTTCAAGTAACCCTAGGGTTCATAATCTACCATACTAAGATCATAACTTATTAGGTTACTTAGAGTAACCTTGGGTACTAAGCCCAAGCATACATGAATAGTGTTAGGTTACTACTTCTAACCTTGGGCCTAAGCCTTATTATTTTTCAATCCATAATTCATTGGGTTACTAGGAGTAACCCTAGATTTTAGGGGCATTAACAAACTTAGTATCTTGTTGGGTTACATTGGGTAACCCTTGGTGTGAACCAATCTTGAGTCAAACTTGGGTAAACTCTTAATGGGTTGCTAAAGCCCAACTTCTAAGTTGTATCCTATTGGGTTTCTATGGGTAACCTTGGGCTTTGGGCCCAATCCTATAACTGAGGTATCCTTCCTGGTTATCGTTGGTCATCATCTTATTAACAACATTTAAGACAACTTGGGTCCAAAATTTGCTTTCCTTTACTATGGAAAAACTTTGCACTTTATGTCCCTTTTTATACAAAAATCCTTGTTCAACTTATGAAAATTTGTAACTCTTGAGTAGTATCCACAGCCAACTTATCAGTGGATGTGCAAGAATGTCCTTTTCTTGCACTGTCTTAGAAAATCCTGTGCAAGAATTTCCTGTTTCCTGTACAGTTTTGGAATCCAATTTTTATTTAAAAATCTGGGCTGAATCCGAAGAAGTTTTCTTCACGAAAGTTTTAGATCTCGAAAAATTCTACAACTTTTATGTTTTACTCGAGACCCAGTTAGGTCTATAGCCTACTCATTTCCCCTGTTAAACCTGTCTGGCCGTGCATGAAGTCTGAGCACAGTCAGGTTTGGATTTTTGTAAAAACCAAGGTCATTAGAGCCTTATTTTTGAAAACTGCCCGTGTTGCCCACTAGGAAAAACCTTTATCTATAACTTTCATGTTTTTAGTTTTTCCAAATTCGGCCTCTAAGGACCTCAAATTTCGCTTTCCAGAAAACTGGCCAGTTTTACCCGAACTGACAGTTTTCTTGCTTAAGTTCATTTTACGTCCAATTACGCGCACACTAACTCAACAGGTCACACCGGGAGCCTAAAATCAGTCATGCAATGTTTTTCTAACGTAAAGTTCCATCAATCACATAATTAATCATGCTCACGCAAACTATTGGTGATTTTGCACCAACTATGGTTTGCATAAGTTTTGGGTTTGCATAATCCATTCAACACATCTAGCAACCTAACATGCATATTCTACAACATTCTTAAATATATTGGGGACATACAACCATATCATACATCAATCATGCAAACCCTAATTTCATGCAATCCTAATCACATATTCATGCAAAGCATATTAATCAAAACCACATAATTGCCTAATCAAGCACAAAACCTAAAATCTAAACTAGAGCAATGGAAAATAAAATGAGTTTATACTCTTACATCCAATGCTTGAAATACACTTAAATTTTCAAATTGAAGCTTGAATTGAAAAGCTTAGGGTTCAAAGAGTTTACCTTAATCAATTCAAGAATTTGGTTAGCTTTGATGCACACTTTCCTTGTTCCTTGCCACCTTCCACAACTGGCCTCCCTTCCAATGGAGTTCCAAAATTTTTTCGGCCACTCTAGCTTGTGCTGTACCAAAATCCGGTCACCACCAAGCACTCCTTTTCTGCTATATATATATATATATTTTTTTTTTCTCTCTTTGAGTTCGGATTTTAGGGGGGGAAGAGTGAAGAAATTTTTGGGCATAGTTTAGGAGTGTTTTCCAATTTTTGTGAACCAAATAACCTCCCCCCTTTCACCTATTTATAGGTGATTATTAATTTCTTTTTGGATTTATTTTTAATCCAAATTTTGCTCATAAGTCCTTGAAGCAAAAATATTTGCCCATCACCCCCTACATGTGGCCGGCCATTGTGGCTTATCTTGGAGGGCAAGTTTTGATTTCTTTCCAAATTTCCAATAATTCCATAAATTATGTAATTATCTTATGATGAAGTGTCCTCCCTCTAGGTCATGTTTGGCTTTTTTCTTAATTGCAGTCCATTTTCATGCTAACACAGATATTTGCAATACTATTTTCACTAGTAATATGGTATTGTTATACTAGACTGCAATCCAAAATTTATTTGTGTATAATTGGACTGTGTAAAAATTTTTCTTATAACTTTAAGCCATTTGGCCCTTAATGTCCTAAATATTGTGCTTGATTTTTCTATAGTAGTTTTGAATCTTATTCTTACTATCTTGTCCGTAATGACGGTTTTTCGCAGTATATCTTCCATACTGCTTGCCATACATGCTGTACCATCTTAGTCAACCTTGTGACTTGCTTTGGTCAAACTTTGACTTTTCTGGTCAAACTTTGACCATCATAAAATCATAAAATTTTTTCTACTTTTTGCTCAAAAGGTAATATGCTTGACTAAGCAATCATTTTTTAGTCTTATAAAATCATAAGAACTCACAAAATTTAATAAAAACCCTCATTAGGCTTTTTCATAAATACCTTCATGATACAACTTAAATTCCTTTAAAAAGGAAAACGTTTTATCGTAAAAAGCTAGTCATTACAATCTACCCTGCTTAAAAATTTTCGTCCTCGAAAATTAGAACAAACTGGGGTAGTTCTTTCTTATCTCATCTTCTGATTCTCAGGTTGTTTCTTCAACCTTATGGTTTTGTCATAACACTTTAACCAGGGGAATAGTTTTATTCCTCAAGACTTTCTCTTCCCGATCCAGAATTCAAACTGGCTTTTCTTCGTATGTCAAGTCTGTCTGAACCTCAACTGGTTCTTGACTAAGTACATGGGAAGGATCTGATATGTACTTCTTTAGCATCGAAACATGAAAAACATTGTGTATTGAAGCTAATTCTGGCGGTAAGGTAAGCTTATAAGCTACTTTTCCAATCCTTTCAAAGATTTCAAACGGTCCAGTGTATCTTGGACTAAGTTTCCCCTTTTTGCCAAACCTCATCACTCCCTTCATAGGAGCAATCTTAATGAACACGGCATCTCCAACTTGGAATTCCAAAGGCCGTCTACATTTATCGACATAACTTTTCTGTCGGTTAAAAGCTATGTCAAGTCTTTGTTTGATCTTCTTGATATCCTCCGAGGCCTTCTTGATGAAATCTGTTGTTTGAAGTTGTTTCTGTCCAACTTCCTGCCAATGAATGGGAGATCGACATTTCCTTCCATATAACGCTTCAAATGGGGCCATATCAATCGAAGCGTGATAACTATTGTTATACGAAAATTCGATCAATGGCAGCTTCTGATCCTAATTTCCTTTGAAATCCAGAACACATGATCTTAGCATATCCTCTAGTGTCTGGATGGTTCGTTTCGACTGACCATCAGTTTGGGGGTGAAATGCCGTACTGAATTTCAATTTCGACCCCATGGCACTATGAACACTTGTCCAAAATCGAGAGATGAAACGTCCATCACAATCTGAAATGATTGATTTTGGCACTCCATGCCGTTTAACTATCTGGAATACGTAGATTTCAGCCAATTTTTCCACTGAAAAGGTGGCCTTAATAGCAATGAAATGGGCTGATTTAGTTAATCTATCAACAATAACCCAAATCGTGTCATTTCCACTTGCAGTTCTGGGTAATCCTACTACAAAATCCATAGTAGTTTATTCCGATTTCCGTTCAGGAAGCTCTATTTTCTACAAATCTCCTCCAGGATGTCGATGTTCAGCTTTAACTTTCTGGCAAGTTAGGCACTTTGACACAAATTCTACTACTTCATTCTTCATGTTTGGCCATCAATAATTCTCTCGGAGATCCTTGTACATCTTAGAAGCTCCTGGATGTACTGAATATGGCGTCTTATGTGTTTCTGACATAATCTGGTCCTTAAGAAATTTAAATTCAAGAACACAAATACTTTCCTTAAAGTAAATGACACCATCAGTAGAGGTTTTAAACTCCTTATTCTTTCTACCAAAAAGTTGTGCTTTTAGCAAAAAGGAATCCTTTCCTTGATACAATTTAATGAACTCTAGAAGATTGGACTGGAGAGTCAGAGTAGACAATCTTCCCATTATCATTTCCAAGTTAAACTCAGAAATCTCCCTTTGTAGTGGCTTAGGCATTGCTCCAATAGACATCAGCATGCCTACAGATTTCCTACTTAAGGCATCTGCTACCCTATTTGCCTTTCTAGGATGATAAAGTATCTCACAATCGTAGTCCTTTACAAGTTCTAGCCATCTATGTTGCCTCATGTTTAGCTTTTTCTGAGTAAAAATATACTTGAGACTTTGATGGTCGGTATAGACTTCGCATCTATTTCCATACAAATAGTGTCTCCAAATCTTTAGTGCGAAAACTACCGTTGCGAGTTCTAAATCATGAGTTGGATAGTTCCTTTCGTGAACTTTCAGTTGTCGTGAGGCGTAGGCTACTACCTTCTCATTTTTGCATTTGGACAGCCCCTAATCCACTTTTAGAAGCGTCACTGTAAATCACGAAATTTTCTGCATCTAGATCAAGAATTATTAACACTGGAGCACTAATCAGCTTCCTCTTGAGCTCTTGAAAGTTCTCTTCACACTTCTGGGTCCATTCAAATTTCTTCCCTTTTCGGGTAAGGGCTATTACTGGTGCACCAATCTTGGAAAATCCTTCAACGAATCGTCGGTAATATCTGGCTAAACCAAGAAAGCTCCTTATTTCCGTAACAGTCTTGGGTACCGGCCATGTATTGACCGCTTCTACTTTACCGCTTCCATTTTTGCAGGGTCTACGGAAATTCCTTCCTTGAACACCACATGACCCAAGAAATGAACTTTCTCCAGCCAAAATTCACATTTGTGAACTTAGCATAAAGCTGATTCCTTCTTAACGTCTCCATCACCAGCCTAAGGTGATGCTCATGTTCCTCCTTGGACCTTGAGTAGATCAAAATATCATCAATAAAGACAATAACAAACTTGTCTAAATAGTTCTTGAACACTCAGTTCATAAGGCCGATAAAAGCAGCTGTGGCACTAGTTAATCCAAATGGCATAACCAAAAACTCATAATGCCCATATTGCGTTCGAAAAGCCGTTTTGGAAATATCCGACTCCTTAATCCTGAGCTGATGATATCCTGATCGCAAATCGACTTTCGAAAATACTAAGGCTCCCCTGTGTTGATCAAAGAGATCATCAATCCTCGGAAGGGGATACTTATTCTTAACTCCACTTCTCGATCTTTGTCCACCATGTTAGCTAATTAGCTAAATATCCTTGGCATCCATTAGCTAACATTTTCCAAGCCTTCATTGCTGAAACTAGCCTGGTTGCTGAGTTCCGAGATTGTCCGTAGAAATTAAACTCTTCCTCGTCGTAAGGGCTGAACATAGCACAACGCTTTCTGCAGTCAATCTTAGTGCTGTACTTGTCTAAGAAATCAATTCGTAAGATCACATCGAAATCTTGAAATTTGATTGCGATGAGATTTACAAACAATTCTCTACCACAGATGACCACGGAAGTATTTTGCATCCAAAAATTGGACCACAAAATTTCTTCGGATGGTAGAGAGGTTTTGAAAGGTTGTTCTAAGCTATCTACACCTCTCCCTTATTTTTGGGCAAACTCCATAGATACAAATGAGTGAGTGGCACCAGAATCAAACAACGCAATAGCTGTAAGACCCGAATTTTCATGGACTTATAATTTCCTTATTCATGAGAAATTAAAAGTCCGTATTATGTGTTCATAAGATGTTTCATGGAAAATTATGAATAGCAATGAGAAATTCATAATTTTATTAGTTAATGTTTGAATTCTAATTAATTGGCTATAAGATTCAAAATAGAATGCCAGGGTTAGCAAATGGCTTTTTGAGTCAAAAAAGAGCGAAAAAGTACTTAATTTTATGAAAGTCAAAGGTTTGACCAAAAAGTCAACTTTGGCCAAGAAAGTCAAAGTTTGACCAAAAATTGTCAAATAGTTGACTTTACAGTATGATGAAGAGCAGTATGGAAAAGAGATTGCGAAAACGTTCTTTATGGTCAAGATAGTATGAATAGGCCTTAAAATCACCCTAGAAAATCAAGCACATCGAGTTAGGAAAAAGGGCAAAAAGGACTTTGAAAAATAGGAAAAAAAAATTATATTGTCCATTTTTACACAGATAAATTTTGGATTGCAGTACAATCTAAAAATACTGTGTATGAGTGAAGAACAGTATTAAAAATATCTGTGTAGCACAAAAACGGACTGTTTTTAGAGAAAAATAGCCAAACGAGGCCCTAAGTGGGTGATGTCACATTGTGTTGGAATTATGACATCATAAATCATTTTCAAGGCTTGGAAAGTATTCTAGAGCCTTCTAGGATCTCCCATGGCCGGCCACCTCAACCCCCCTTAGTGGAAATATTGGATTTCATGGGGTAAATTCACAATTTCACAAACTTTCTCCCACATCTATAAATAGGTGACCCATAAACTCATTTTATTCACAAAATCTAGCCAAATTCTTGTCCATTTTTTGCACAAAATTCGTGGGTTTGGGAGGAGAGAAAGAGAATAGAAAAACCAAAATTTCTTGAGGGGTTTTGCTAGGGAGAATCCGGATTTGAGCTAGGAACCAAGAGGAAAAAGTTTGAAAATTTTGGAGACCCATTTTGGCTGCTGTGGCCGTGGGTGAGGGGAGGAGAAATAGGAGAGGAAAGCTGGAAAAATTTGGGGGAAAATCTTGTGGTAGAGTTCGGTTTTGAGTGGATCAAGCAAGGAACCAACCAAAATTTTTGGTACCCAATTTGGGTTTGAAACCGTGAGCAGGGAGGACAAAAGGGAGAAAGGGATCTTGGAATTTTCAAATCCTAACTTGGATCTAAGGTAAATTCTTGAACCAATCTTGCAATTGAGTTCAATTTTAGCATTTTATTTGTATTTCCAAGTTGAGGTTGTAAGGACATAAGTTCAATTTAATTTTTAGCCCTAGATGTGATAATGTGTGTGCTTGGTTAGGTGATTAGGGTGCTTGGCTTATCTATAATGATTGCTTGCTTAATTTGTGCTTGATGGATGTTAGGAAGCATGATAGATGGTGAATGATTATGATTGGTATGTCCCCTGATTTTTGGTCAAAAATCTGCCCTAGGCAGCCATGCTAGGTTGCTAGCTTGAGCTGATTTGGTTTGGTGCATGAATGAATGGAAGGCAGAAATTTAGAACCATACAAACCTAGGTTTTGAGCTTTTCGGGTTTGGTTTGCATGGATCCATTTGAGCGGCTTATGGGTTCATGAGGGATGATAGAAACGCTGTGTGTTTGTTATGTAGGCTCCCGAAGTGGTCAGTCGAGATAGAATCCGTGACTTAGGACGTAAACCGGACTTAAGAACCAAAACTGCCAGTTCGGATTTGAAACTGGCCAGTTTTGGGAAAGTGAAAATTTAAGGCCTTTAGAGGCCGAACTGGATAAAACTCAAAACACAAAAGTTGTTCGGAAGGGTTTTTCCTAGGGGGCTACGTGAATAGAATCCCAAAATGAGGCTCCAATGGACTTCGTTTTTAACAAAACTCGAGGCTGGTCTGCCCCGACCTAATTTACACGCCCAGCCAGTTCAAATGAAAACTGACAAAGATACAAGCGGAACTGGATTTTTCGTAAAATATGAAAGTTTTAGAACTTTCGAGAGGTAAAACTTTCATCAGGACAAGTTTTTCAAATTCGAATTAGATTTTTAAACTGACATCGTTTTCCAACGGCTGTGCAGTGAACCGAAAATTCCTGCACAGGATTTTCTAAAACTAGTTCAGAAAAATTGTTTTCTTTTTCAAAATCACTGTTTTGACCATGGAAACTGTTTCAAATGCAGTTTCTAGCCCAAAATGATTTTTATAAAGATCCGTTTTGAAAACATGAATTTTTATAAGTTAAGTTAAGAGTTTTGGGATTTTCCTCAACTTTTTCAAGTTAAGAAAAAGAATGAGATTTTTAAGCCAAGTATTTTCAAGATTTTAGGCCAAATGATTTTTAAAGTTTGAAAAGGAAACGATGACGGATAGTAACCGGGAGGGACACCCGAGTTACAGGGTCAAGCCCAAGGTTGACCTTAGTGACCAAGGGTTGACTTTGGTTGACCCAACTTAAATTAAATTGACCTTAATGGTTACCCAATATAACCCTAAGGGATACCCAAAATATACAATTGAACTAGGATTTAAGGGTTAATGGAGATAACCCAATGATTATGATGTAAAAGTAAAGCCCAAAGGTATAATAATAAACCAAAACGCTATTGGAAAGGTTAAGGGCTTAGCACCAAAGAGAGGTTATCCAACGTGATCTCTTAAGGAATAATCAAAGTTTGATTATTCCTAAATAGTAGGAAGACTAATTGAGACCAAGTAAGGTAACAAGTATCGGGGACATACAACTAAGATGATGTGTGAAAGTTGGTTAGGTTACCAATATTTTATGATATGATCCTGATCCTATGTTCTTTCAAATAGCAGGAAGTGACCTGTTGTTGCAAACCAATTTAAGGCCGTAACCCTCAGGACACGGCACAAGAGGTAAGTACAAACCTCACCTGCAGTATGAAAGATAGTATTCTATTTTCAAATATGTTATTACATGTTTTGTGCTATGTTCTATGTGATGCCATGGTTGCAAAAATGTTATGTTTGCTAAAGTGCTATATTTGCAAATGTCATGTTTTCAAAAGTACTATATTTACAAAATATCATGTTTGTAAAAGTGCTATATTTACAAAATGTCATGTTCACAAAGTGCTATAATTGCAAAATGTTATGTTTGCAAAAGTGCTATGCCATGCCAAGTTATGAATGAAGTGTAAGTCTGATATGATATAGTGATATCATAAGGCATGTTCACTAATGATAAACAACATGGTAAGAAAACACAAGTAAAGTGTCGTACCAACCTCCCATCAGGTGGAGGGTTATTCATGTTCATGTCATGATTATCAACCTCTCGTTGATGCGTGAGGGTATAATCAGTTATGTTATGTTTATGATTCCCAGAATTGTTAGGGGCCTTGCAAACCCCTAACTTTATCTGGAGAGCGCGCATCTGGTACGTACACAAGGGGCCCACATGTTAAAGGAAGATAATAAGTTCAAGTTAAAAATGGATGCATAAATGGTTCATGCATATGTTATATGATGATTGGTATGTTTTCAAGATATTTAAAACAAAAATATTTTGTAAGATTACGTTTGCGCTTACTGGGGGAAAGCTCATTAGTTATATTTCATACTGTAGGTAAGAAACCTGCAGCCTAAATGATGAGCTATATGTCGACGGTGCGGCGGATGAAGGGCGGTATGGATACCACTACGCATATATTCCTCACCTTTTTCTGAGTTAAGAAGTTTTTGTATATATGTATATATCATGAAAACAAATTATGTTATATAGTATATTTGGTACTAAAGACTTTAAACAATATTTTATGTTAGTACGTATGTATGTAAAAATTACTACGGGCAAACCTAATGTATAGATAAGTATGTTGAAGAAAAAAAAAGAAAAAAAAATTTATTCTCAAATTTTCAAGTAAAGTATAGTTAAGTATGAGAGGTGACGGCCCTACGTAGGATGAGGGCGTCACAATAGCATCATATGTGGCAATAGAGATCTGACCTGTCACCACATGCGAAGTCTCAGCTTCGGCATCTCCCTTGGTGTAGGCATAAATCCTGGCTTGGGGTTCAGAAGTCTCTAATCTGTCTTGTGCGATCGATGGTCCTTTAATCTTTGCTTGGATTGCATGCAACTGACTGTTTGTGTTCCGGCTCGGGTATGGAGGGTTCTGGTTCTGACTGTTCAGAGTGCAATTCCTTGCATAATGCCCCTCCTTGCCACAAAGGTAGCAAGCATTTGTCCCCATTCTACACATTCCCGGGTGTTTCCTTCCACACTTAGTGCACACCGGGTAGTCAGTGTTATTACCCTCATTTCTCGATTACTCTTCTTCTGAGGATAATTCATTTGTTGACCCTGGCCAGTGAAATTCCCTTTTCTTTTGTTCCTCCCAAACTGTTTGGAACTTTGGCCAGGATTACTGGTTTGGCCCTTCGGGTACAATTTTGAACTCTGTCGGGGTTGCATTGGCTTTACTATAGCCTTCTCCTCCTTTTTAGTCTTAAAAATTTGAGCCCTTGCTTCCTTGTCCTGGTTGATCCAATACTCAGCTCTTGTCGCCCGACTTACACAATCGGATACCAAGGTAGGTGGGCTACTGTCAGCACTCACTTGCTTGGCAATATCGGTTCGAAACATCTTCATCATTCTTCTTATTTTCACTACTACAAAAGTTGGCTTACACAACGAAAAATACACGACGGTTTTTATGAAACCGTCGTCTTAAACAAGATTACATGACGGTTTGATAAAACCGTCGTGTAAACAAAGGATTACACGACGGTTTTCTTGGAACCGTCGTGTAATCCGGCAGCATTTCAAACAAAAAAGAAAAAAAAAGGATTACACGACGGTTATATAAAACCGTCGTATAATCCTTCGAAAATTTTTAAATTTTTCAAAATTTCAAATTAAAAAAAAAAGGATTGCACAGCGGTTTTTATAACCGTCGTATAATCCTCCTAAAATTTTCAAATTTTCAAATTTTTAAAATTTTCAAATTAAAAAAAAAAAGGATTACACGATGGTCCTAATGACCATCGTGTAATCCTCGCGTACTCGGAGGATTACACGACGGACATAATGTCCGTCGTGTAATCCTCCGAGTAATGTCCGTCGTGTAATCCTCGCGTAATCAGAGGATTACACGACGGACATTATGTCCGTCGTGTAATCCTCCGAAAATTTTTAAAATTTTCAAATTTTCAAAAAAAAAAAGGATTACACGACGGTTTTAAGCAAAACCGTCGTGTAATCCTCCGAAAATTTTTAAAATTTTCAAATTTCATGCTTTGGAATTCGCACGAAAACCCATTACTTAAATACACTTTCCTCTTCATTTATCATCATTTTCATCTTCAACACATTAGATAACTCAAACTTTTCTCCTCCCCACCTCCTTCGCCCGCCCCCCCAACTTAAAATCCGGTCACGCCGCCGCCACCACTTCAAACTTGTCCCAAACCACCGCCATGGCCCCGATTTTTTTCCGCCGCCGCTGCCGTTGCCACTACCTCTCTCTCCCCGTGTTCCCATCAAGGCCGTAACTATTTTTCTTTAAAGAAAAGCAAGGTGACTTTCATATTACTCAATTTCTTATTTTCTAACAAAACTACGAACACACAATATTTTAATAACTTGCGTGGAGTGTAATTTGTAGTGTTGTGATTTTGGGAGTCATTGACCCATGGGAGGACCTCGTCCTTTATTTTGATCCTTTTCGAGAGAAAAAACGAGACGATTTTACTGAACTCATAAACATGTAAGGCAATTTTAGTATGCTAATTTTTTTTTGTTAATCTTAATTATATGCATATTAATTAGCTTGAACTTTACTAATTTGCTAGGGCCCTAACGGATTGGAAGATTACGGTCGGCGAAGGAATTAGAAGGAGACGAGATTGTAAAACGAAAATCTCGAACCGGTCTTGTCCTCTGCAACAGGGAAGTGTTGAATGTGGTTATTTCATTTTAGGTTTTATGAGGGAAATAGTGTTTAATGGAATTAACGCACTTGAAAGTAAAGAATTTTTCACTTCTGATGATTTGGATTTGATTAGGAGTGAATGGTGTGGTCATGTAATGGAATTCGTTGATTATGACATTCCATCTTTGTAATATACAATAATTGGTATGTTCTTACCTTGATCAATGTTGTTAATATCCTGAATTGTCTCTTGATTTTTGCCATTTCACGATAGACTCCGAAACTTTACACCACGGTCTTCTATATGTCCGTCGTGTAAAGTGGACTTTACACCACGGTCTTTTATATGTCCGTCATGTAAAGTCCGCTTTACACCACGGTCTTTTATATGTCCGTCGTGTAAAGTGAACTTTATACCACGGTCTTCTATATGTCCGTCGTGTAAAATGGTCTTTACACCACGGTCTTTTATATGTCCGTCGTGTAAAGTGGACTTTACACCACGGTCTTCTATATGTCCGTCGTGTAAAGTGGACTTTACACCACGGTCTTCTATATGTCCGTCATGTAAAGTCTGCTTTACACCACGGTCTTCGATATGTCCGTCGTGTAAAGTCCGCTTTACACCACGGTCTTCTATATGTCCGTCATGTAAAGTCCCCTTTACACGACGGTTTTCTATATGTCCGTCGTGTAAAGTCCGCTTTACACGACGGTCTTCGATATGTCCGTCGTGTAAAGTCCTCTTTACACGACGGTCTTCGATATGTCCGTCGTGTAAAGTCTGCTTTACACCACGGTCTTCTATATGTCCGTCGTGTAAAGTCCGCTTTACACGACGGTCTTCGATATGTCCGTCGTGTAAAGTCTGCTTTACACGACGGTCTTCTATATGTCCGTCGTGTAAAGTCCGCTTTACACCAGGATTTTTCTACTTAAATACATGATAGCACGACGGTTGTTGACCATCGTGTAAATTTGAGATACCACGATGGTTCATATAACCGTCGTGGTATCTTCCACGATGGTGGATTACACGACGGTTCTGTAACCGTCGTGTAAACTTTGCACGACGGTCAAAAACCGTCGTGTAATCCCCTCTTTTTAGTAGTGTTTCTCCGTTTCACTCGGTACCAATTCCGGACACAAACGAGCTAGTTGTTCAAATTTTTTGACAGCCTCTATTACTGTCATTGACCCCTGTCTTGAACTTGTAAATTCATCCTATTGAGCTGCAAGGATTTCCCTATTATAATACATCGTACGGAATTCAGTTATGAAATCTTGCCACCTCATGGTCGTAACATCTCGACGCATCTGGACGGTTATCCACTAGTGTCTTGCATCCTTTTTCAGTGCGAAAGAAGCACAGAGAACCTTCTCCTGTTCTGTGAGTCTCATGAAATCCAAAATAACTTGGATATTGATTAGCCAGTTGTTAGCGGCTATTGGGTCCATTGGTCCTTCAAATTCAGGCGCCTTTATTCGCCTAAATCGCTCATACAATAAATCTTCCCGTACTAACGGTGGGTTTACTTGTATTCCAGCAGGTGCTAATGGAACTTCAACATTCCATGAAATCTCTTGTTGAACTTCTTGTTGAACATCCGGTACCTGAGGCGCCACTGGGGGTACCTGGTTGCCTTGAGGTGGAACCTCGTTAGCCTGAGGTATCTGGTTCATAAGGGCTATCTGTTTACGTAGCCTATTCGTCTCTTGTTGCTGTTCAAGCAACTGCCATTGCAAATTTGCTACTCCATTCGCAATATCCAGCTCAGGCGGATTTAGAGGTACTGTTCTACGCGAGCGTACCATCTTCTAATTTCTATTAAATCATAAGAAAAGATATTACCGTACTACTAATATCTTTTCTTTCATGCATGACTTATCATATCATAACATAATAGCTTCATAACACATCATATACTTATCATAACTTTCGTAACCTTCGTAATCATAACATAACATACATTTCATAACATCTTTACGTACATCTCATACGTGAACTGTCTTTTTGTATACTTACAAAAAGTACATCATATTTACCATATCATATGTACATATTGTGTATATCGTACTATACATACATAATCAAAACTGAGATGGAAGTGGCTACCACTTTACCATCATACATACGTACAATTCTATCGTCAAAAAGAATAAACTAATACAAGTCGGTCCTAAGTCAAAAAGATGTACACGGGCCGATCTATGTCTAATCTATATACTCGATCGTAACTACGGAGGAAACGTCGGAGTCTACATCCCAGTCTCTGTTGTCAAACAAAATCTCCTTCGGGTCGTCCTCAAAGTCATCTACATCTACCACCTATCTTCCTTGCTCTTGCTCTTGCTCGTCCATATCTTCCTCTACGTCTTCTTCCTCTTCCTCGTCATCACTTGAAATGTCAATAACTAGGGGAATCCTCAGGTTGATCCTCCGGAGCAACCTTATCATCCGCCGGGTCCAAATCATCATCGTCTACAAAGGCGTCAGCTTGCATCATGTGGGCTATTATCTCGGCTTCCATGATGTCATCGATCATGGTCCCCACTGTCATTCCAGCCATGGGTGTTGGAACGAATCTTCGGATCTCGGGAGGTAACCCTTCCCAGAGCACATGTAACGCCTGTAGCTCTGAGTCAGCTACATCTCACGGGACGTGAGGTAGCATAGCGTCCAGGAACCTCCTATAGTAGTGGCCCATGGACTCGTGTGGGTAGGCGTGCCAATCAGCTACATAACTGTGATATCGCCTAAGGTACATATCAGGGTAGATCTCGGGATCACGATAAGGCATATCGGTGTCCTCATCGGGTAGAGGCCCATATCGTGCAATCATCAGGGCACGGAAATCTGCCCATGATCGTCTCGGCATCGCTCTCTCTCCTAACATCATCCACCATAACCTAGCATCTAAGACTAGGCATCTACTGGCTAGCGAGACTTGAAGGCGAGCCTCAATATGGCATATACAAAAGATTGACTCCATGTTGTATAGCCATGCCGCTAATGACATGGTCTGACGTGTCCCGTCAAATAATAAAGGCCGCATCCCAATCATCGTCTATTCAATCCGGATCCATATCGTACAATCTATCATATCATAATTGCATAATAAATATTTATGCATAAAATAAAAATTTAACTTACAATAATGGTGGCAATGGCAGGCAGACTGTGAAATAGGAAGGCAGGTAGACTCTGATACCAATTCTGTAACGACCTGCCTAGCGCAGGCCGCTACCATACATACATAACATGTCTTACATAACTTACTTACTTACTTAGAGTAAATAGCAGAAAATTTTTTTTATACGGTGCGCATACACACGAAACTTACTTACTTATAAACGTTTACTACATAAGAGCATTTGAACATAAAAATAAACAAAATGTGTAGTGGCTACCATTCCTACATTTCATAGCTAGCAGTGCCACGCTCCACCATTTTGCATCAGAGATTGCCGGTAGGTTGCTTACCTACAGCATAGACGTAAGACGTGAGCTTTCGCTCAGCAAGTACAACTATAACATCTGCGACACAAAAACAAACATAACATAACATATCCATGCATGAACAATTTATGTTTCATTATGCTTTTTTATTCTTTCATAACATTTTTTCATAGCTTAACATACTTATGGGCCCCTTAACATAAGTGTCCGTACCGGGCACATAGCTATGGAGTGGTTGGGGCGGCTAGCCCAGTCCAACTCAAACCATAGACCTAACCCGACTTAACTTGGGTCGGTACGACACAGGCAAGCTTGCTTGCCATCATACTTAACTTTCATCATTTCATACTTTGATCTTATTCTTATCAATTGGTGAACATGCTTCGTGATGTCACACATAGATAATTCATAAGTCATATCATGACATTTCATAAACTTAACACATCATACATCATATCATAGCATCACATAAACTTTAACATATCATACATCATATCATATCATGGCATACAACACTTCAGGCAAGTAACACAACAAAAGCCTATACTGTAGGCGGAGTTGTACTTACCTCGTATGTTATGTCCTCTACTCTGTTGCTCCAAGTCAGGGTGTAACAGCAAGCTACCTCCTACTATTGAAAAGGACATGGGTAAGGATTCTATGACCATAACCATAAAATATTGGTAACCTAACCAACATTCATACATGACCTTAGTTATATGTCTCTCATAAATCTCTTTGATAACTTACTTAGTTACTTCAAGTAACCCTAAGGTTCATAATCTACCATACTAAGATTATAACTTATTAGGTTACTTAGAGTAACCTTAGGTACTAAGCCCAAGCATACATGAATAGTGTTAGGTTACTACTTCTAACCTTGAGCCTAAGCCTTATTATTTTTCAATCCATAATTCATTAGGTTACTAGGAGTAACCCTAGATTTTAGGGGCATTAACAAACTTAGTATCTTGTTGGGTTACATTGGGTAACCCTTGGTGTGAACAAATTTTGGGTCAAACTTGGGTAAACTCTTAATGGGTTGCTAAAGCCCAACTTCTAAGTTGTATCCTATTGTGTTACTATGAGTAACCTTGGGCTTTGGGCCCAATCCTATAACTCGGGTATCCTTTCCGGTTACTGTTGCTCATCGTCTTATTACCAACATTTAAGACAACTTGGGTCCAAAATTTGCTTTCCTTTACTTTGGAAAAATTTTGCACTTTATGTTCCTTTTTATACAAAAATTCTTGTTCAACTTATGAAAATTTGTAACTTTTGAGTAGGATCCATAGCCAATTTATCAGTGGATGTGTAAGAATGTCCTTTTCCTGCACTGTCTTAGAAAATCTTGTGCAGGAATTTCCTGTTTCCTGCACAATTTTGGAATCCAATTTTTATTTAAAAATTTGGGTTAAATCCGAAAAATTTTTCTTCACAAAAGTTTTAGACCTCGAAAAAGTCTACAACTTTCGTGTTTTACTCGAGACCAAGTTCGGTCTGTAGCCTACTTGTTTCCCCTATTGAACCTGCCTGGCCGTGCATGAAGTCTTGGCACGGTCAGGTTCGGATTTTTGTAAAAACCAATGCTATTGGAGCCTTATTTTCGAAAACAGCCCACGTTACCCACTATACAACTTTTATGCTTTTAGTTTTTCCAAATTTGGCCTCTAAGGGCCTTAAATCTTGTTTTCCAGAAAATTGGTCAGTTTTACCCGAACTGACAGTTTTCTTGCTTAAGTTCATTTTACGTACAATTACGCGCACACTAACTCAACCGACCACACCGGGAGCCTAAAATCAGTCATGCAACGTTTTTTTAATGTAAAGTTCCATCAATCGCATAATTAATCATGCTCATGTAAACCATTGGTGATTTTGCATCAACTAGGGTTTGCATAAGTTTTGGATTTGCATAATCCATTCAACACATCTAGCAACCTAACATGCATATTCTACAACATTCTTAAACATATTGGGGACATACAACCATATCATACATCTATAATGCAAACCCTAATTTCATGCAATCCTAATCACATATTCATGCAAAGTATATTAATCAAAACCACATAATTGCCTAATCAAGCACAAAACCTAAAATCTAAACTAGAGCAATGGAAAATAAAATGAGCTTATGCTCTTACATCCAATGCTTGAAATACACTTAAATTTTCAAATTGAAGCTTGAATTGAAAAGCTTAGGGTCCAAAGAGTTTACCTTAATCAATTCAAGAATTTGGCTAGCTTTGGTGCACACTTTCCTTTTTTTTTGCCACCTCCACAACCGGCCTCCCTTCCAATGGGGTTCCAAAATTTTTCCAGACAGTCTAGCTTGTGCTCTACCAAAATCCGGTCACCACGAAGCACTCCCTTTCTTTTATATATATATATATATATATTTTTTTTTTTTCTCTCTTTGAGTTTGGATTTTAGGGGGGGGAAGAGTGAAGAAATTTTTGGGCATAGGTTAGGGGTGTTTTTTAATTTTTGTGAATCAAATAACCCCCCCTTTCACCTATTTATAGGTGATTATTAATTTCTTTTTGGATTTATTTTTAATACAAATTTTGCTCATAAGCCTTCGAAGCAAAAATATTTGCCCATCACCCCCTACATGTGGCCGGCCATTGTGGCTTATCTTGGAGGGCAAGTTTTGATTTCTTTCCAAATTTCTAATAATTCCATAAATTATGTAATTATCTTATGGTGAGGTGTCCTCTCTCTAAGCCATGTTTGGCTTTTTTCTTAATATGCAGTCCATTTTTATGCTAACACAGATATTTACAATACTATTTTCACTAATAATACATTATTGTTATACTGGACTGCAGTCCAAAATTTATCTGTGTATAATTGGACTGTGTAAAAATTTTTCTTATAACTTTAAGCCATTTGGCCCTTAATGTCCTAAATATTGTGCTTGATTTTTCTATAGTGGTCTTGAATCTTATTCTTACTATCTTGTTCGTAATGACGGTTTTTCGCAGTATATTTTTCATACTGCTTGCCATACATGCTGTACCGTCTTAGTCAACTTTTTGACTTTTTTGGTCAAACTTTGACTTTTTTGGTCAAACTTTGACCATCATAAAATCATAAAATTTTTTCTACTTTTTTGCTCAAAAGGTAATATGTTTGACTAAGCAATTATTTTCGAGTCTTATAAAATTATAAGAACTCACAAAATTTAATAAAAACACTCATCAGGCTTTTTCATAAATACCTTCATGGTACAACTTAAATTCATTTAAAAAGGAAAACGTTTTATCGTAAGAAGCTAGTCATTACAATAACCATCGTGTAATCCCCGCTCGTGGGTTTACACGATGGTCCTTAGGACCGTCGTTTAAGGATTATATGACGGTCCCAAGGACCGTCGTGTAATCCCTGCTCGTGAGTTTACACGACGGTCCTGAGGGCTGTCATGTAATCCCGGCCCGGGGTTTACACGACGGTCCTCAGAACCGTCGTGTAATCCTCCGGTTGCACGACAGTTACTTAAACCGTCATATAATCCGAAGATTACACGACAGTTTTGTTTTAACCGTCGTGTAATCCTCTGTTTACACGATGGTGTTGTGAAACTGTCGTGTAATCTCCGTCGTGTAATCCACCTTTTGTAGTAGTGTTAAGATTATCTTTAAATAATTCGAATAAAGATAATCTAATAATTTAAATAAAGATAACTTCAAAAAATAATCCTAATTTTTCTTAGGATTTGAACCGCATGATCATTTCCTCCTGGGTGAAGAAGATTCATCCTCGAATCGGTAGCAATGTTCTATCTTCATAATTTTCGCCCACATATGGCACTAGATGCTTGACATTGAACAGATCGGACATTTGAAGATTTGCTAGAAGCTGCAATCAATACACACTAGGATTTATCTTCTCCAAAAACTCAAGAGGCCCAATTTTGTGAGCGGCTAAAAAGGTACTCATGAGCTTTAAAACACTCTTTAGTCAAAATGCCCAAACAAGATCACCAACCTCAGACTCGACAGTACGTCGCTTTGTGTCAGTTGCAACCTTATACTTGTGCCAAGAGGTAACAAGATGGTCATATGTCTTCTTGTGGATTTGCTACAACTCTCCACGATATCGATGGTAGTATGATGGCTGTGAGTGAGATCTAGGGTTGTGGATAAATCAAGAGGTCATCTAGGAACAAAGGCCCACGAACCACCTTAAATAGATTGAAAACAGTGCTACAATTCACAGCATGATTATGTGCAAATTCAGCTTGGCCAAGTTTCAGATCCCAAGACTTCAAATTGAAGACTTCGAAGGAGGTCGCCAAGAGTGCGGTTGACAACTTCCGTTTGACAATTAGTTTGTGGGTGATAGACTGAGCTAAAATCTAGGCGCGTGTTCACCATTTTCCACAAGCTGCGATAGAAGTGACTAAAAAACCTTATGTTGCGATCAGAAGTAATGGAATTAGGAAGACCTTGGGGTCGGTAGACTTCATAAAAGTAGAGTAGTGCCACCCAAATTAGTTGATTCTCAGAGAATGCCTGAAAACATGCACAATGGGTTGTGTTGGTGCATAAAATTCTTGCCGTAGGTTTGCAACCTCTTCGGTGAGTTCAGCTAGCAGAGCGACAACGATGCTGTTGGGTCAATGGCGAGGTGGCATCAGAAACAACAAATCAATTCAGAAACCTGATTTTGATACCAACTAATGTCGCAGAAGCATATAATTTGTTAATTCTAACTAAAATACCAAAAAATCATGTAAATCAATTGAGAGGAACTGAATAAGAAAGTGACATTCAGAAAACTAGTAACCTAATCCTATTCTAATTCGAATAGTAAAAGATAACTCCTAAAACTAAACTTTTAATCCTAAAATAATTTAATTAAAGATAATATATTAATAATTTAAATAAATATAACTTAAAAAAATAATCTTAGTTATTCTAGAATTTGAACCGCATCAAATTGCCTAAACATCTTCTATATAAATACACAACGCGTATGGCCACCTCTTTGTCTATCACACTCTTTTCTATTTTTTCTCTCATCTTTGAGTTTGAGCGTCGGATTAAAACCCAGTTTCAAGAGTTCACTTCGGCGGCCTTGATTGAGCAAATATATTTTCCGGTAAACAAACACTTTTTTTTTTTTTTTTGAATTATAAAACGTGATGTTTTTCAAGAAAATAATAATAATAATAATAATAATAATAATAAAAAGAATCTGATTTTTAGGTGAAAAAGAATCTGATAATTAGGTGAGAAAAAGGAGGATAATAGTTGGCGTTGTAAAACAAATGGACAGGAAATAAAAGAAAAAGTAAAAAGATTTTTGTTTCATTTTAAAGGGTGCAAAAAAAAAAAAAAAAAAAAAGGTGAAAAGGTGTGAGCGAGCGTTACGTTGTTCTGTTCATAAACCTCGTACTTCAAACAACGAAACCAGAAGATAAAAAATTGAAGGAAAAAAAAATTATAATAATAAATAAAATAAAGAAGCTAAAAGAAAATCAAAAATCAAAATCAAAATCAAAATCAGCGCCGTCACTAAAAAGAGCCTCCTTTGCTCGATTATTTTTCAGGTAAACAATCACTTAAGAGCACACAAAGTGGAGCTTTCCTTGATTGTTTCTCTTTCCCGTTTCCGGGGATTCTAGAGGTGATGATTTTTTTTTTTTTTTTCAATCAAATTTTTATGGGAAAATTCTCAGCCTGCATCATATATATATATATTTTTTTAATTTCTTTTTACCGGATTTGTAGTTGGTTTTCTTTTTTAATTGTTTTTGTTTTTCTTTATAAGCTTATCAGGAAAGGGAAACATGGTTTTTTTTTTTTTTTTTCCATCATGTTTTCTGATGTTTGGCAGTGCAATCTGAACAATGTGTTTTGTTGTTATGAGTTTTTAGATTCTACTTTGAATTATTATGTACCTCGAAAAGAACATGATTCCTCTGCGTTATTTTGTCTTCATCATTACTCTGTTGGTACTCCAAGGACCCGTTTTTATTTTTATTTTTGGTTTCAAGAATCTCATTTCTTTAAATGTTCTTCTTGTTGATTTTCTTTTTCTTTCTTGTCAAAAAAAAAAAAAAAATGAAGAAAGGATTTTAAAAGAAGGACTATTTTTACTGGTAACAAAGGATTCCATTGAATCTCTGTAATAGTTATCCATTTATTATAAATTTATTGTTGATATATTTAAATTTTGCTTAACTTGTCGTTTTCCTAATAACATTACTATATTTCCTTAAAAAAAAAAAAATTTCCACAAATATTTTTCCCCAAAAACAGTACATTATGCCCGTTTGAAATAATGGTTGGAGCTGGAGTTTTGCGAGTTGGAATTGAAATATATGTCTCGTTAAAGTATGAATTAGAAATAAACTGTGATATAAAAATTAGTGTTAAATTTTAAAATGTGAATAAAAATATTGTTTTATTACTCTGGACATTATATATTTCTCTTTTAGACTTAAAATAAGAAAGTTACGGACTATTAAAGTTTGAGTTTCTTCAAAATGGAAGAGAGAGAGAAAGTGATATGTAGATTTGGGAGTTTTTTGAGTTGAGTAGGAAAATTTCAATTGGAAACAATGTTGGAACGGATGCTTAATATTTAATAGAAGGTTCCATTATTTAAATTTATTTAATTTTCTGACAGAAACTGAAATGTTTGTGTTGAATCCAGAGAGATAGAAATGAGAAGTAGTGGAATGGAAATATGCCCTAAGGGAGGGGAGTGTGTTTGGTGGGCAATAGAGTACTTGAAGTATTGCATATGCAGTACAAAAGATGGAGTTTCTTTGGGATTGGGCGTGATAAGTGTTGTCACTTGGACTCTTGCTGAGATTCCCCAAATCATCACTAACTTCAAGCAGAAATCCACTGAGGGCCTCTCTCTCGCTTTCTTGGCCACTTGGATTATCGGGTACTTATTTCCTCTCTCTCTCTGTGCTTTTATTACTATATAGAGTTATAAACGGTCAAATTTTTATCAAATTTTGTTAAACTATCATATTTTTCTAAAGTGACATGATTATGTTTTGATTTAGGTCTCATATGTTTCGTGAGTTCAAACTCAAAATTTTTATATCAATTTTTGTTTTTTTCTGAAAAAGTTTTTTGTCTTTTCTAAAAAATTAACAAAAATTACTATTGAAACTTACAATTTTCAACTCAAACTCATTCACCAAACGGACCCTCAATGATTCAAATTTCTAAGTTGTTTTCCATTAGTTTTTTCACTTTACTCTAGTATTCTCCAACTATTTGATTTTTGTTTTTGTTTTTGTTTTTGTTTTTTGGTTTTCCTTATTGGTAACTGTGAAACGACTAAAATATATGACATGTTTTGGCTTGCTGAGTCGTTTGGCAAATTATTTTGTTAAAGGCGTTGTGAATAGGCTAATTAGAGCCTGAGGTGTTGTGGTATGATTTTTGACCCATAAGATTTTATTTCAAGGTATTCAATGTTGTTACAGTTGATTCATGATATTGTTCACTCATTTAAACCTTCAATCCTAGTTACAATCTGTGGAGTAATTTTAAAAGAACTTTTCTTAAAGCTTTGAGAATGTTTAATTTACCTATTTTCGCCTGTATTTTTTTTTTCTTCTGTCTCTCTCTCACTTTATTTATTTATTTATTTATTTGACAGAGACATTTTTAACCTTGTTGGTTGTATGATGGAACCGGCTACAGTAAGTTGTTCTCTTCTATCTTGAACATTCTAATCATATGCTAAAAGAGGTGGAACATAAAATCCCATAAAGTGTATATATTTTTGCTTCTTAAAGTAAATATGGCTAGTTAATCAGAAGGCTGAAGATTTTGCACTTATATACTAACATGTATGATGGTTTTTGCAAGGATAATAACCAATACACACACACACACATGTATATATATTTTTTGTTATCATAGAATAATATTTACTGTTCATTAACCGTAACTTCATCTTCTTTTCTCTTGCAGCTTCCAACACAATTCTATACGGCATTGGTAAGAATCTCAACAGAAGCCCCAAAGTTCATTTTTGAATAGATTTTATGTCATGTGTAATTCGTTGATCATTAATTTTGTTTTTCTTGGTATGCAGTTGTATACTTTGATTACCATGATTCTTTTTTTGCAAGCCATATTCTACGATTACGTCTATCCACGCCTTAAACATAGTAAACAACAGCAAAAGGTACTATTTTGTTATTTTTATTTTTTATTTTTTAATTTTTAGGATGACGATTCCTGTGAAATTGGGTTATTGTTTGGATGTTAAGTTGGAATGAAAAAGAACCCGACTTCAATGCTCCGCCTCATGAACTATAAAGAGTGCCGGAGAAACGGAAATGACTAATTAGTTTAAGACTATGAAACATTGGATTTTCTCTCAAGGATCATCGCCTATTTTCAATGCAGGATCTGAGGATTAACCAAACTGAGGATGTAAAACCGAGGCAAAGTCGGGGTGGCGGTATTGATGTGATACAGGATTATTATAGGGACATCAGCGATAAAAATGATGCAATCGTCACGGTAGATGTCTTGAATGCACCTCCCCGACTTACAGATATTGGCTCCGAATATGTCCTCTGGAAGAGATTTATACTACATGTATTACTCTGTCCTCTAAAAGCTCTGATCTTTAATTTGTAGCATAATGCCAAGATGTAGCATTTAATTTTTCCATTGAACTCTGCTTTTGCCACTTGTAAATATCAGGATTTGACTGTGAGTTTACAATAATGTCTCTAGGTTAAATCGTGTTTTATCCACATCTTCCAACTATTTTTGCTATTAAAATATATTTTACTAGTATATGCACTCGCAATTTGGTGCAAAAATCAAGTGCTCATGGAACAATATAAGTAGAGACTTGATAAGTCTTCCCAAGTTCCTAACTCTTTTTCAAATTCTTCAGGTCAGCAAGATCTCTATCCAAAAGTAGTACTCCACCTATGGGATCTTTTCTAGCACAAGGAATGGCTTCGTCTTCATCTTCTTCTCATACTCGGACATCGCTTCAAGATCCCTTGCTTGCTCCACAAGAATCAGCCGAACCCGAATCCGCTTCACGTGTCAAGCCCCTACTCTCTGTGGTGAGCTTTTTATCTTACCGATTCTCTGTGTGTTGTTCTAAAGATGTAAATAATCAACATGTTCTAAACCACTTTGCTTTCATATTTCAGGTCTCGGCAATGACATTCCTTGGTTCTCTGAATCTCCACCTTTCAGCAGTTAACCAAAATCAGAACGCTGGATTTGTTATCCGAGTAGGAAGACGGCTATTGCAGGTAGTCGAAGTGTTCACTAGTTATTTGTTTGTATCAAAAATTAAAGCACATAAAATAACGTTGATATCATCACGTGTTCCATATATTTGTATCCTTTCTCTTCTCTGCTTGATGATTGATCAGGATTTGCTACTAATATTTTCAGGAAAACGGTGGACTTTTACAAGGGCTTGGTGTTGGAGAAGGCAATGTAATCGCAACTTTTCTTGGTTGGGGCATGGCTGCTATTTACATGGGTGGACGGCTTCCGCAAATATTCTTAAATGTAAGATAAACCGAAGTAGACATAGATTAGAAGTATCATGACATATTTGAGAGCTTTGGATAATTCTATTTTTTTTAATTTTCAAAATTTAGAATGCTGATTTCTTGAGTTTGATCAATTTTGCAGATGAGAAAGGGAAACGTTGAGGTAAGTTTTAAGTCCTGGGAAGATTATATGAAGTGACAATAAGCACAAGAGTTTCTAACATTTTCTTCTATTTGTTTGCAGGGTCTTAACCCTTTAATGTTTTTCTTTGCTTTGGCTGGGAATGGAACATATGTGGCAAGGTAAATATCACATACACTTGGATGGTGTACTTTTTTTTTTTTTTTTTTTTTTTTAAATCAACAAATGATTTGAGGAGACAACCAACATCAGAGTGACCAAGTCCATCCGAACTAGGTTGGCACCCCCTTGACTACCCGTCCCGCACTACGTCCCCCACTCAAACGATCTTTACTTCTGTTCAATTTATTAAGAATGATTGAATAGGAATATGTTAGCTGTGACCTTTGCTGACAAAATATCCCTCTTGGTTTGTGCAGCATACTCGTGAGCAGCTTGGATTGGTCTGTACTCCGACCAAATTTGCCATGGCTAGTGGATGCTGGAGGATGTGTGCTGCTCGATTTTTTTGTATCCTTGTTAAATTCCATTATAACACAATGTTGTTCTTTTAGTTAAACCACATTTTATACGTTGATATGATTGAAATATCTTAACCAAGTGCACACACATTTCCATGAGGCAAATCGACACACATTTCCATGAGGCAAATCGACTACAAGAGCCTTTAAGAGGAGGAACTTGGTTGTTAAACCTGTCTCACTTGCTTTTTAAAAAAATGTTGAACCTTAATTCTATTTTTAGATATTGCTCCAATATTTCTACCTCCGCTACTGGAAGCCCAAGACTGAGGAGGACAGTAGTAGATATTCTAATGGAGTGTAGATGAAGGAAAACAAGATGGTTCCAAGGTCAGTTCTCTCTCACACTAGCAAATGCTAATTAGCTGTAGCATCAGATTCTTTCCATATTCACTATAATGGAGGTTTATCGAGTACTCTTAAACAGGATTAGTTTAATTGGCATATTTCCATAATTACTGAAGATTACTCTTTATTAGGATTTGCTCCAGCTCCAACTGAAGAATTTTGATTCCTCAATAACCTGAATTCAAAACCTGGTTTTGGGAAAGCAAACTGATGCGGTTGAATGTCAGCGAGAAACTGCAATGATTATTAGTTGCAGCTTCCAGTGTCAAAATTCTTTATTTCTTCCTTTTTTTTTTGGGTCAATTTTTGTTCTTTTGTTAATTGGGAAGAAATTCATTACTGGCTCAAAATTTTGCTATTTTTGTTTGGTTTTCCATTATTAATTTGTAAACTTAGCTCGATGTTTTCAATTTTTAATTAGATCTATAAGCTTCGATCTTGTGCTGGTATCTTTTTCTTCTTCTTTCAAAATAGAAAGGAAAGGAAAGGAAAGTCAATTTACTTTAATTTAAGGGCGCGTGTACTAAAGGAATGTAATGGGATTGAAAAGTAAAGTAATAGAATAGAAAGGACGATCATTGATTACCTTTCGAGTATTTACTTGCCTATTACATGGTGTAAAGGGAAACAATCTAATTTCCTTTGTAATGTTTACTTGTTAAAGATATACGAGTAAATTTGATATGTATTCCCTTTAATATAGAATCAATACCCAATGGATGAAACGATTAGTATTCCCCTTTCTACATTCTTTACGTAAGGAAATGATTATTAACTTTCCCTTTCCCTTTGCATGTTTGATTGTACTGTTTTGAAGAAAGCATTAAAAGTGAGAAATCTTAGTACATGAGACATGGCCAAAAACTAATACGAAAAATGACGAAATAATCTTAAAGTTAGAACCTAACAATTAGAAAGACAATATCATTTCGCAAAAGAAAATGACAACACAAAATATTGTAGCCCAAGGTCAACATACTTGGCCTACAATAAAGTTCTGAAGCTCGTCCACTCAATTTACTCATGAAACCGACTATTTCATGCACTTTCCCAGAAACATGTAATCAAAACCAATGTAGTAATTTTCCCCAAAACAAAAAAAAAAAAAAAAAAAAAAAAAATCCAATGTAGTAACACATGAGACGTTGGGTATACTTCCGGATTTGATTCTAAACGGGCTAAACTCATGCATGTCTCTGTATATTTGGTGTGCGGTTAGGATTTGGTTATTGCATTTTTCTCAAGTGCCATTGTTTTAGTAAAGGAGTAATTGGCCTCTTCAACTTTTTCGAAGGTGACGGTTTGATCCCGTCTTTTTTTTTTTGTCGAGAAAACCTTAAACTCTTTTTTTTTTTTAGTCATTACAGTCCTTTCCATTAAACTCTATTAAATTTTTAATAGAATTTTGCTAAAATATACTTTTTTTTTTAGAAAGACTAAAATATCCTCAACTCTCCCAAAAAGTCCCTCTCTCCCCCCCCCCCCTTCTCTCTCCCCGCCCCCCCCCCTTTCCCGCCCCCCCCCCCCTTTCCCCTCTTGTTGTTCTGATTCAGAATCAAAACTAGACCAAGCTTCCAAGTTGGCCTGCCCCTTCGCCCCCCAAATTTCCTAATTGTCGACCCCTCACCCAAGCTTTTGATTTGGTTCGGCCCCCCCCCCCCCCTCCGCAGCTTCCTACCTAGTTGGTCCCCCTCCCCACCCAGTTTTCCAATCGGCCCCCAATTTGGATTGGAAATTACCTATTTAACCTTTAAAAGCAAGAAACGTACTTCTCACGTGACCAATTCATTAGTTTTTTGACATAAAGGACTGTAATGGCCAAAAAAATAAGAGTTTACTTGTTATGTCTAGTTTATCATGAAGAAACGATGGAAAGAAGTTCTTGTTATGCATGTTCCTTCTGCATTTTTTCCCCCAAGCAAAAAGTACGTATAGCAGTGATAAGCAATTTTGCACACGTCTCGACCACTCGTTTTAGTTAAACGTACATCTAGGATTCTCAATGTGACTTTAACAAGAAACGTAAGTGCTCAAAAGTGCATTTAAAGAATGTGAATTATCAAAAGTTGAAAGTCCAAGCACATTTTAACTAAGTTGACACTTCAAAAACATTGCAATCCCTCACGACATTTGGCTCTCTAACAATCATTTACTTGGGCTTTCTTTTAAAAATAAAACTTTAGTTTTCAGTATCCAGGTGTAGGTGTAACTACTGCAACAAATTAACACCCTATAAGCGGTATTTTCACTATACACTAAAGCTATACGAAAAATTATACAGCATAACACAGCCAGTACCTGTACCATTAACGATTTCGCCCTTGGATCAAAGTGGTGCCATGATCCGGCGGCAGAAAGGATCCCGGTAGCTGAAATTACTCCTCAACTGGACCCAAATGTACTAAATACAAGTTTGTGAACCAAACATGAATGTCAATACTACTCACATGTCTCGAGTAATTCTGCCGTTGCTTTGAGGGTGGGAAGCTTAACCCTTGGTGGCTCACCATTGGCATAAGAACCTTGCGGGCTAAACACAATGTAGATTGTTTGATCATTAGAGTCGCTTTCCAGATTATATAGATGCTGCCCCGCGGCATAACCCCCAAGAAGTTGGTATGATCTCTCAGATCGATCCATTGCAATACACATATCATCACCACCTGATTGACGAAAAAAAAAAAAAAGAAAGCTAATCAATCACATCATAATCACACTTGAACCAAAATTTATGTACGAGTAGCAAAAGTTTCTGAGATCAAGGTCTTAATATGATCAGTAAAATCTTAAATTTTTAATCAAATCTTTCCGTAACTTGTTTACTTAGGTTAATTGCTGCCTTAGCCTTAAACATTTAGGATGAACATGTATTTCTGAAGTGTGAACTCGAGAATGACAAGAAAGACGAGACGACATGAAATATTAGCAACTCTTTGGGTTTCACTTGCTCATCAGCATATTCAGATCAGTAATATAAATTCAAGCACTAATTAGCATAAGTAGTTCATGGAAGTAAATTTATAATAAAAAACAATAAAAAGAACTCACAGGCAGCTAATTCAATCTGGGTCTGGTAAATAAAATCAAGAGTTGCAGAGATCTCTCGCTCGAACTGATGAAAAGGTCCGCTCTTGAAGTCCATCTTTCTTAGCTTGCACACACCTTCTCCGAGCTCCATCATTGCTCCTCTATGATTCTATCCAACAACAACAACCCAAAATCCAAACACCCAAATTCTTGGAACATGGTACTAGTAGTGGCATGGTCACCCTATTAAGATTTATGAGCGGAAAAGAGAATGCAAGGAAATCCATTTGACCGTCCTATATATTATTACATTAAAAGTAATTTGTGAAGAGAATGAATTGGAATTAAAATATATATATATAGATATATAAATTAAAAAAAAAAAAAAAACGAACACCGGTAATAATCCCAATTTATTGAAGGATTCAATATAGAACGTTAGTGAAAAAAAGAAAACACTGGTAATAATTAGTGAAGCCAACCTGGTTGAAAAGGTGATGAAATCCAACGGCACACTGAAGAATCCCATGAAGGAGAGTTCTGGAAGGCTCTTCAGCTTTATTCCAGAGAGCTTCGAGGAAGTCATGGCACTTGTAGTACTCCCTCCGGTTGAAAAGCTCCACTGCTTCCTCGAAGCTACAGTTCTCAGCCTCCCCTTCGTCGTCGTCGTCTTCGGAAGCCGAAAACCGGTGGGAAATAGAAAATGATTTCAAAGGTATTTGCTTCAAGTGAGTCTCTTGGTGTGGAGGAGTAAAGGAGGAAATCGTGGTTGGATTGTTAGTGTGCAGAAAATGGCGCGTGAAAGGCGAGAGAGAAAGAGAGAGTTTGAGAGCAGCCATGGACATTGGTTGGATTTTTTTCCTTTTTTTTTTTTTTTTTTTTAGAGGGAAAAAGTACCTCACAAGCTCAGCCACAATTTTTCTGTTATGTTGTTATTGTTCGTGTGGTAGTGGTTAGACTATTCAACCGTCCTATAGTACACATTTTATTTTATTTTATTTTATTTTTTAGGGAATATACTTTGAGAGTTGATGGGAACTCTAAACATTTTTATTTAATTAAATAATTAATTCTTTTTTCTCACTTCTGTTCTTCCCTCCAAGATGAAGGGTTCGTTTGGTGAATAAGTTTGACTTGAAAATTTTAAATCTTAATAGTTATTTTTGTTGACTTTTCATAAAAGAAAAAAGTTTTCAAAAAAAAATAAAAAAAAAAATTTTAGTTCACCATCTTAAAGACACCCATCTTAAAATTTTTTTTATTTTCTAAAAAGTTTTTATCTTTTTCCTAAAAAGTTTTTTGTCTTTCTGAAAATCAAAAAAATTTAATTGAAACTAAAAAATCTCAACTCAAACTATTTCACCAAAAACACCTGAAAATTTTGAGTTTAAACTCAAATCTCAAACACCCTTGAAGTAACGCCCTCAAAGACCAAGTAACGCCACATTTGGGCCTCGAAGGCGTTTAAATAGAATATGGGAAAGTGATCTTAAAAAAGAATCCTTTTTTAAGAAATTGAATATTATATAGTATATCTTATAAGTACATTTAGAAATTATAGCAGGTGTTTGAAAATATGATACAGTAAGGTTTCGTTTGATTCGTTAGTTCATTTCTAATTAAAATATACTTTTTCATCTTAACTTTTATCTTTTTCTGAAAAAAATTTTGTCTTTTCTGATAAATTTTCAACTCAAACTTAAAATTTTCAAACTCAACCAACGAACCAAATAAAGTCCAAATTTTTATTTCTTTTTCTAAAATTAATTATATGCTTCCAATTTTACCGCTCCATCCCATCTTCATCTCTTTCCCATTCTCTCCCTGTCTCTCTCTCTCCCTTAAGTATCTTTCTCTCTTATGTGCCGCTGGTTTCACGACAGTGACAGAGCATCTTGGCGATGGCGATGCCTGCTGCACCGGTGGATTCCGCAACTACAACCTCGGATCTTCAACAATGGACGACGACAGTGCTAGGCTTGGGGTAGGAGCTCCATCGTTGAGTTCGGGTGATTGCAATCGCAAAGCTTTGGAGATTGTGATCTCCATCTCCGTCGCGATCTGGCAGTGTCTCCAGCAACTCGCGATCTCCGTCTCCGTCACGATCTCCATCTTCGGTGAGATCTAGAAGTGTCTCTGATGACCCGTGATCTCCGTCTTCATCGCGATCTTCATCTTTGGCAAGATCTAGCAATGTTTATGGCGACACAAGATCTCCGTCTCTGTCTCTGTCTCCGTCATGATATCCGTCTTCAATGGCCGCTACGATGTTTGTTTGGGATTATTGTTTTTTCCGTCTAGGATTTGTTGGATTTTTTCTGCAGGTTATCTTCGTTGGCCAGAGGATGTCACAACCATTCCGAGGAGATTGCCATGTTTCTCTATTGGCAAAAACTGCGAGGAGACCAGTCTCCCTCTCCTGCTACGTGGAGTGGTGGCAACGGCGTTGCTTATTGCAACAATTGTTAATTATATGGATTTTTGTAAATATAAAATGTTTTATAAATACTTTTTAACTTATTTACTTGTAAATACATTTATTTACACCTAGTAAATATACATACTAATACATAGCAAATACTAGATGGTAAATACTAAACTTAGTAAAAATTGTTATTAATGGATTTACCTATTAAGTATCAGAATTCACTACTAGAAAAGTTTACTTACACGACGGAAAATACACCGTGGTTTTTGTGAAACCGTCGTTTTAAACAGGATTACACGATGGTTTGACAAAACTGTCGTGCAAACAAAGGATTACAAGACGGTTTTGTTGGAACCGTCGTGTAATCCGGCAGCATTTCAAAAAAAAAAAAAAGATTACATGACGGTTATAAAAAACCATCGTGTAATCCTAGGATTACACGCGGTTATGAAAACCATCGTGTAATCCTAAGATTACATGATGGTTTTGAGCAAAACCGTTGTGTAATCCTTGAGTATTACACGACGGTTATAGAAAACCGTCGTGTAATTTTTCAAAAATTGTCAAATTTTCAAAAAAAAGGATTACACGATGATTATAAAAACCTTCGTGTAATCCTCCGAAAATTTTCAAAATTTTCAATTTTTCAAAAAAAAAAAAAAAGGGATTACACGATGGTTTTGAGCAAAACCGTCGTGTAATCCTTGTATTACACGACGGTTATAGAAACCATCGTGTAATCTTCCGAAAATTTTTAAAATTTTCAAATTTTCAAAAAAAAAAAAAAAGGATTACACGATGGTTATAAAAACCGTCGTGTAATCCTCCGAAAATTTTCAAAATTTTTAAAATTTCAAAAAAAAAAAAAAAGGGATTACACGATGGTTATAAAAACCATCGTGTAATCCTAAGATTACACGACGGTTTTGAGCAAAACCGTTGTGTAATCCTCGGATTACATGACGGTTATAGAAAACCGTCGTGTAATCTTCCAAAAATTTTTAAAATTTTTAAATTAAAAAAAAAAAAAGGATTACATCACAGTTATAAAAACCGTCGTATAATCCTAAAATTACACGATGGTTTTGAGCAAAACAGATTAGATTACACGACGATTATAGAAAACCGTCGTGTAATCTTCTGAAAATTTTCAAAATTTTTAAATTTACAAAAAAAAAAAAAAAGTATTACACGACAGTTATAAAAACCGTTACATGACGGTTTTGCTCAAAATCGTCGTGTAGTCCTCTAAAAATTTTCAAATTTCATGCTTTGGAATTTGCACGAAAACCCATTACTTAAATACACTTTCTTCTTCATTTATCATCATTTTCATCTTTAACCCTCTAGACAACTCAAACTTTTCTCCTTCCTATCTCCTTCGCCCACCAAACCCCCTAACTTAAAATCCGGTCACGCCGCCGCTGCCGCCCCCACTTCAAACTTTTCCCAAACTGCCGCCATAGCCCCGGTTTTTTTCTGCCATTGCTGTCGCTACCACCTCTCTCTCCCGGTGTTCCCATGAAGGCCGTGACTATTTTTTTTTTAAAGAAAAGCAAGGTGACTTCCATATTACTCAATTTTTTGTTTTCTAAAAGAACTACGAATACACAATGCTTTAATAACTTGCGTGGAGTGTAATTTGTAGTGTTGTTTGGATTTTTTTTAAAAATTTTTTTATTGTTGCTCTTTAGAAATGAATGTTTTGTGCACGGTTTTGGCGCTTTACACACATTTTTTAACATGGTTTTTATCCGCCCACCACATGCTCGATGAAATGTCAAAATGGATTTTTGTTTTGGATAATCATTCGATTCTAGTGTAATTGGGCTTGAATTAAAAAAAAATTGACTTTTTTTTTTAGTGATGACACACATTACACAATGGTTTTGCTCCGAAACCATCATGTAATGTGTGCCATTGCCAAAAAAAAGCCAAAATTTTTTTAAATTCAAGCCAAATTACACGATGGTTTTGAGCCAAAACCGTCGTGCAATGGCATACATTACATGACGGTTTTGGGTTAAAACCGTCGTGTAATATAGTGATTACACGATGGTTTTGAGCCAAAACCGTCGTGTAATGTAGTAATCACTACATTACACGACGATTTTGGAGGAAAACTGTCGTGTAAAGTTCTCAATTTCTAACATTTGCTACTGTATTTCTTGATTCGATGATGGTGTGAACCATCGTGTAATATTAAGATACCACGACGGTTATGGAACTGTCGTGGTATCTTCTATGACGCTGGATTACACGACGGTTATTTACTAGTGTTTACCTATATATAACACATCAATATGATATCATAAATTCTTGATTTACAGGTAAATAATAATATTTACTACGTTAATAATTAGATTTACATAATTTACTAGTTTTATCTTGTAAATATAAAACATAGCAAAGAAACAAAAAATTTTTTTTTTAAATCCCAATATTTATAGAAAAATAATTGGATATACTGATCTTTGTTATCTTACTTAGTAAATTCATTTTACTTTACTAATTAAATCCATTTATTTGTAAATATTTAGATTTATCGAGTAAAATAAATAGATTTATCAAGTAAATCCATTTACTTACTTGTAAATAGATTTAACATTTCATCGGTGTGTTCTGGTGGGCAGTCAGGGCATTCCGGCAGGTTGGGTTAAGGTTTGGGTTTTGGAGCTGATTTGGGATTTTGGGGCTATCTTGGATTACTTATATTTGTGTGGGACTTTGTAAATAAAAAGATTTTTGTTTGAGACAAAAATGTTGGATTTTATATATTGTGAAATAATTGGATTTACTTCCTTGAAAAAAATAATTTGATTTACTAATAAATACTATTTTAAATAAATATAAACATTTACAAGAAATATAAATATTTACAAGTAAATAATTTTTTTACAAGAATTCTAGATCTGCGAGAATTAAAAATCTCAGTAGTGTCGTCGCTGGTGCTCCCATGTCGCTGGAGAAGGAGACCGTACATCGTGCAAAGTTGTTCCAGTCTTGATCAACCACGACGAGAGATCATGATTCTCATGCTGTCGATCTCCTCTCCATTGCGAGATCATGAGAGCTGAAACTCATCAGAACTCGCAGATGAAGACGAAGCCGTTACGGTCTCGATCTGCACTCCGATCGTCATGGGAGTCCTCACCGGTGAAGATCTATCTGTGATGATGGCTTTTAAGATCCAGTGTGCTTGCAATTTTGCCAGAATTGCGATCTCATGCGCGATTCCCACCGTTGCGAAGCCGAGATCTGTGAGCTCTTGGCGGAGATTGCGAATCTTGGATTGGAGGATTCATTTTCTAGTGATGGAGCAGAGCCATCGTCGATGACAATGACGATGAAGAAACAATGCCGGTGACTATGATGGCACATTCCGATCGGCAACAATGGTGGATTACCGGCGACAACTCTACAAGGATAGAGAAAGAAGAGAAGGATAGTGATATGGGGGTCAAGGGTATATTTGGGTTTTCATATTTTTAGTTTAACCTAATTATGCTATTTTGTTACAATATTTTGATTTCCGCCATTATTTTAAAGAATGGTAGTCCAATATGCTATTTTGATTTTTTTCTCTGTTTTTTTAATTAATTAATATCTTATATTTTGTTTAAATTGAGAAAAGGTGAGTTTATTGACACCATTTTGTATACTTTTTCCACACATCTACTTAAATGATCCACCGGTTAAATTTAGAGAATTTATCTATTATTTTCTACATACCTTTTAATGTTACCCAAAAAAAAGAAGTTATTATATTAAATTGTACACTTTTCTCCTTTTATCCACCCACATACCAAGACATTTTCTATCTTTTAACATATATAAAAGAGTCAATAACACTCTCCTTCCTTCTGCCATGTGTCAACCCGTTGTTTTTTATTTTTCTTTTTTGCCTTCATCCTTTTTCTTTCTTTTATCCTTTTGTTTTTGTTTTCTCATTTATTTTCTTTTATACTTTTATCCTTTTTTTTTTTAATTTCTATTAACTTTTTCGTTTCTCATATACATGTATAAACACAAATACACAATCCTTTATCTATCTATTTAATAACTTATATTTTTTTTCATTAATATAGTTGAAAAAGGGTTTTTCTCTAAATTTTTTTGAACTAATTTGTTAGAAGTTTTGGTTTTGGTTGTTTAAGTTTCACATGGAGTTCCAATTTTTTGTTTCTTTTTCTTATTTTATCACTTTGTACTTTTTGTTTTATTTTCTCTTTAAATTCTTATATATTTAACATTCTCTTTAAATTCTTATATTTTTTATATATGAATAAATATATAATATATTATTCATATGCGTGAAGTATGTGTTTAACTAGTGCATATATAATTCTCAAAGATTTACATTTTTAATAGTCTTATATTCTTTTTTTCCCTCAAACACAACATGATCATAATTGCAAATATTTTTTGCATACGGATTTCTTGAAAAAACTTTAGTATTTGCTTCATTCATTTACACTATAGATATATATGTTTTGTTTCTAAATTTTTTTGATACTGTTGGAGTCGAATTCTGTCAAACATCAAATGAACATTTCTGAACTGAAAAACAAAATCAAACAAACTAAGTAATCAAGAACATTAAACAAGAACACGAGAAAATATAAGAGAACCTAAAGAACAATATAAAGAAACCGAAATCCAGTATAATTGCCTCAAGACTTTATATTAAAAATTGTATCTTTATCCTTTTCTCTTAATTCGAGAGAACTTATAGTATATTGGGAATGAAGGAGTTTAATTCTCAAATTAATTTGAGAGGTTAATATCTTTTTAATTACAATAAAATCCTTCACCTTTCGGTGATTTAATACAAAATAACTCAGAATGTTAAACAATCTGAATATTAAAGGTCTTTAATTTTTTACCAATGCTTGTAGATGCTTGAGTTTCCTCCTTTGACCTTAGGTATGGTCTCAGGTAAGCTTCTTCTAAGGTAGCATTCTACTTTATAACTAGGTCGAATATAGACAGACTCTTACCTCGTTGTTAGGTAGACTTTTATCTTGTACTAGGTAGACTTCTACCTAAGTAGACTCCTAGCTTATAGCTAGGTCGGCTCCTACTTTATAACTAGGTAGACTTCTACCTAAGTACGTACTAAAATAGATTTCTATAAAAGCTCTTGCTTAAGTAGATTTCTACCTAGATTCAGGTTTAAATTCAATCCGTTACTAATAACTTTTATATAATGACGAAAATATCACCCAACAGATACAATAACAGATTATAAGAATTATAAATTGTTGTTGTCAAACCCTAAAAAGTGACCAAATATTAAGATCTTAAAGTACAGCAAACTTTCACAATATATATATATATATTTTTGAAAAATATTCATTACTTCAAAAATACATATTAAAAAAAAAATTCATCATTGCTAAAAGAGAGGGAATGCTAATTTTTGTTTTTAATTAACAAAGCAATAATCTGCAAACGTCAAAAAATATATACAACAACCCATGGATTTTAGTTTCCTTTAGGGGTGGCAATACGGGTCGCGACACGACACGAATTTTGCGGGTTTGGGTTGGGAAAAATAGGGGGCGGGTCGTGTTTGGGTTGGGAAAAATTGACACGAAAAAAAACGTGTCGTGTTCGGGTTGGACCCTTTTTTTCGTGTCAATTTTCATGTCAATTTCGGGTCAAGTTCGGGTCAAGTTCGTGTCACGGGTCAATTTCGTGTCAATTTCGGGTCAAATTTCGTGTCAATTTCGTGTTAATTTCGTGTCGTGGGGTCAATTTTGTGTCAATTTCGTGTCGCGGGTCAATTTCGGTTCGTGTCGTGTCAACCCATGACGGGTTCCTGTCGCGGTTTCGTTTCATGTTCGTGTCGCGGGTCATGTTCGGGTCGGAAAAAAAAAAAATCAACACGGCTCTAATACGACACGAATCCAACACGTGACACAAATTGCCACCCCTAGTTTCCTTCCCTCTATATCGTTTGTGGAATAGGAGCCATTACTCGATGCCCTTTCTATTCTTTTGTCTTTTCTATTTTTTCCAAAAAAAGAAAAAGAAAAAAAAAGAAAGGGCAGTAAAGAGTAATAAGTAAGAAAAGGTATAAAAAACTGTTAATATACGTAATCTTTTCTTGCTTCTCGTACAAAAACGCATATTATCATCAACATGATAGTTTTAAAAAAAAAAAAAATTAGATGAAAGTTGGAAAAAAAAAAAAAAAACTTACTGTTTCCTTTTTTTTTTTGGCGACCATTCTTCTTATATCTGCTATTGTTTAGGGTTTGAGCATTTTGTATTATATTTTTAAAAAGTATATTTTTATTTTATTTTATTTTTTACTTTTAAATGACATGTGTTGCAATCACAAGCTTCACACGTGTGAAGCATATACATATTAAAATTGTTGAATATTTAATACATAAACATAAAATTTAAAATTTTCAATGATATAATATTTTTGACACATTATGTAATTAGACTATCACCAAAAAAAAAAAAAGTAAATACATATTAAAAAATATATTTTTATAGGGCCAAATTTGATTAAGAAAGTAAATCTATTAAAAAAAAGATTAAAAAGTGGAAGGGGAAAAAAAAGAAAAAGAATAGAAGAAAGTAACAAATCAAGAAAATGTTAATAAAAAAAAAATAGAGACATCATTACACAAAGACAAAATAACTAAACCAAATTTTGAATAATATTTTAAAGATATTTCATTCTTATAATATAGTTATAGATATATGAAAAGTATATTTTTGACCACTTTTTGTCTTTAAAAGTAAGTTAATTATGGATAATTAAGAAATACCGCAATTTAAAAAATTGGGATGTGGACAAAACAGAGAGAGGATGGATTGGCAACAGATCGCCTTGAAAAGATTTTTTTTTTTTTTTTTTTTTTTTTTTTTTGTAATGTCAATTAGCGAGGTTGTCTTTATGCCTATTTGATTTACAAATCAATCATCGAATCAATTATTTTAATAACCATAAAAAATTACATATAGGTTCCTGTTTTTATCCAAATTAATTATATATTTGTACAAATTATATGTTCCCTCTACATTTTAACATTTAATTTTAATGTTATCCAGCATCATTGATGAAAATATCCACCATATTTCTACAATTTATTCATATTTTAAAGTTTCGACATAAATAATGATGAGAAATATATTCTTCTCGAAGTGAGGGTCCATCAAATATCCATAACCCAAAAATATCCTTGAGGTCGATGAATATATGTGAAAATCCAAGATATTTGTGGATATGTTCACCTGTTATCCAAAAACGGTGGGAAAATTTTACTTTTTGCAAAACTTAAAATTTTGTAGCACAATGTGTTTTTTATTTTTTTATTTTTTGCAATAAAATGTAACAACATTCTCAAACGCATAACACCAAAAAGTTATAATTTTTAAGACTTCTATTTATATTTTAGAGTAATTGACTCAAATAGTCCCTACACTTTTTAAAATGTGACAGTTTGGTCCCCCCTTTTTTTTTGTCGTAATGACCCTAAATTCCTATTTTCTTAGCCACTTTAGTCCTTTCCGTCTGGTTCCATTAAAAAACTCATGGACTAGTTAAGTGAGAAGCATGTTTTGTGCTTTTCGAAATAAAATACCCCAAAAAAGATGAAAATACCCTTATTCATATCAATTACAAAAAATAAAAAAAAATAAAAAGAGAGAGAGAGCTGAATTAAAAATCAAAACTAGCCCCCTTTTCCTTTTCTCTCTCTCCTCCCCTCCCTCCTTCCTTCTCTCCCATAGGTCAGACGCTAGCGTCGGATGCCAGTCATCTTTCCCTCTCTCCCTACCAGATTTGACACTGAAGATTGAGAGATCGTTTGTTTCTCTCACCTTTCCCTTCCTTGCCCTCCCTCCCACACACCCCCCCCCCCCCCCCCCGATATCCGACGTTGGACATCAAAGATCTCCTTTGTCTTCTCTATCACCGAGCCCCCATCTTCGTCGATGATTGCAAACGGCCCCCTCCCCCCCCCCCCCCCACACACACACAACCCAGATTTGGGTTTGCTAAGAGCCCCCCCGCATTATCTTCTCTATTGCCCGGCCCCCATCTCCGCTGAAGAGTGCGAACCCCCTGCCCCCCACCCATACTAGAGGCCGCCACCGCCCAAATCACCACCACTCACAAGCTCCCTTTTACCGCCCCCAGACCTGTGAGTCTCCTTGTGCTGACACTAGAGGGGAGAGAGAGACACAAAGAGAAAGAGAGTAAGTGAGTGAGAGAAATTCAAGGGTTTTTTTTTTAAATTTTTGTTTATGAGTTTTTTTTTGTTAAATTAAATTTATTAGTAGATTACTAAAATGCCCATTCATACTAGTTCACATGTCTTGCACATGCTGCATTCTATTAGAAATTTAATGGTTTTGGATGTAAATGATTGAAATGGCCAAGAAAATAAGAGTTTAGGGTCATCATGGTTAAAAAAAAAAATACAGAGACCAAACCGTCACATTTTAAAGAGTTAGAAGACTATTTAGGCCAATTACTCTATATTTTATAAATTATCTTTGATTTCGTAAATGTCTAAAACAAGATCAGAATCTATCTAATACTTTACAACCTGCTACAAGCTCCTTCTGATATTCAAGACATTTGAATTTGTATATACTATATTAGATTTGGTATTTATTTATATTTATTTTATTATATTATTGTGTTTTACTTGTATGAAATATGTAATATCATATTAATATTATAATCAATTTACAATTACGGTGATTTCCAATTAATTATGCGACATAACTCTCATATCATATTACATATAAAAATATATTATTTTTATTAAAAAAAATAGCACAAATTAATATATTATTTTAACATCTTGAAAAGTTTCAACAAAATTTGTAAGTTCTTCTTTAGCTATCTTTTTTTTTTTTCTAGGATATCCATCGGTATTACCGTTGATATTATCCATAAATCAAAACATTGACAACTCTGTTTTCATTGACATTTGCATCCTTATCCAACATAAATGTTAAAAAAATTATAATCATTGAAATTTAAATCTCATAATTTCTTTCTAAACATGATTAGGATATTTTGATGTCCCTCTTCTAGACATCTACCCAACCTCAAATGGCAATTAAACACAACCTAAAGTCCCTTTCATCTTTTTGCTCCTGTATCGTTGTTGGTGTTGGTGTCTAAGGTCAACACTAACGATCTCCAACTATAGGTGGACGTGCCTCATACAAACCCCGGAACAATACCCAACATGAAAACAATAATTTCTTCCCTATGCTCTCACGGGCATTTTCCGAGAACCAGAGTCCCTTGAATTATGTTAGTAGTGTCAACATGCTCCTCATATATTATAAACTGTACCTGTTATACACTCAAAACTACATTATTTATTCAAAATTCCTTCTTCGTTTGTTTCCGTCAATATTTTGTCAAATTACTCCTTCTGTGTCAAGATAGGTATACTGAATTATATTGCTCAAATGATGCACGTGAGAAGGGCAAAATCAACATTTCGTTAAGCAATTAACTAACCTGGGTTGATTGAGCGCATAGGCTCATAATCTGGGCAGGACAAAATAATAATAATAATAATAATAATAATAAAAGCTGACGACAATCTCTTATCTACTTGTGAGTTTGCCATTGTCTGATTAGAGTTTATTCTCATGAGATCGCCGTGATAAGCGAAAAATTGGTGACAAAATTGAGATGCTTGAAGTTTTGGCCCGATTGCCACTCCCTTCAATGGATATATTCCTTCTCAATTTCTTCCCCTATTTTCTTTCTTTTGATAAATTCTAAAAGATTGATATCTAAGATACTGGGCGGCCAAAAACCATTTTAACAAATTCCTTAACATAGATGAACATTTTGAAACAAATATTATAGATCATGAGCTATTTTAACACAATAGTATATATATCAGGTCATTTTTATAACATATTGACATTAGTATTGACGGAAACAAATGAAGGTGGTTTAGACACATATATTATGTTGATAACAATGACATAATTCATGGGGAGTCCATAAGATTTTCTGATTTAGGAAATTAGGGTAATTAGGGTTCATCAAAAGGAGGGGGGAATGCCTAACACCTTTACATCCTGTCTAATTCTTCACTTTACCAAAACATACCGCTAAAATTTCCCATGTAGTGTCATGCTTAAACAAGATGCATATATAAATCCAACGGCCGGAAAGACAATACTACATATTATTTACCAGTTTAGGGAGCATAAAATACATTTTAAACTTGGAAAATTTTAAAATTAAAAAAAATATATCTATCAAAAATTTAATTTTTATTACTAAGGGTGAGCAACCTCAACAATGAACAACTTAGAGAATTTTCTTGCCATTAAAAAAAAAATAGAGATTTATGCAGCAAAATCTGGAGGAAAAAGAAACAATCTATTAATAAGATTTTATTTTTTAGCCGTCAGATCTATATAAAAAATTGTTTGTTCTACATTTATATGTTTTTTCATAAGATCTTATTATAAAATTCTTTTCGTAATCTTTTTCTTGTCTCAATCTACACTAGAAAACTTTTTTATACATCTTTTTATGATAGGGTCTCATATCAATTGTGGATATTTCAAAATCTAGGTCTGCACAAAATAACATTGAAATAAATTAAAATAAAATCAAAAGCATGATGAGGAGATTTGCATTAATTTATGCGAATATTGCATATATTCTTTTTCAATTTTCATAAAGTATCACTACTATAAAATGTGGATTCTACGATGGAGCTTCCATGACTGTTTTTTAAAAATAGTCGTGGAAACTACGTCAAAGACATGAGGTGAAACTGGATTTTCGAAAATGATGGTTTTCACAAACGTTCGTGGAAGCATCAGATTGTGCAATAGGTGTTATTTTTTATATGCATTTTGATATTACTTTGATTTCTAAAACTTTGATGGGAAATTGATGTGGTTTGATAGTTTGTCTAAAAGATTTGAAGATGATATTGAAGAAGTTGTGTCATTTGCCAAAACTTACATACAAGATAATAAGATTTTGTGCCCTTGTGAAATTTGTGGAAATCATATATCTTATTCTATTGATGATGTTAGAAGGCATTTGCATGCATATGGGATTAGTTGTTCTTACCAAACATGGTATTTACATGATGAAGATTATTTCAATATTAAATATATAGATAGGTAAAGGGAAAGAGCCTATTGTTGAGGAATACTTTCGTGGTAATATGTTCGATATGATAAATTATTTGGAAGAACACTTTGTGTACCGTCCAAAGTTGTTTGAAACAATGATTAATGATGCCGAAATGCTCTTGTTTGTTGGGTGTACAAAATATACAAAATTGTGGGCATTGGTTAAATTATGGAACATAAAAGCGTCAGGAGGGCGGACGAATTCTAGTTTCACGATTCTTTTAGAATTTCTAAAAAATGTTACGCTAGATGATAACAAAGTACTGCCTAATATGTATGAAGCGAAGAAGACGTTGAGCACTTTGGGAATGGAATATGAAAAGATACATGCTTGTCTAAATGATTGTGTCCTTTACTGGAAAAAAATATGAAGATTTAGATTAATGCCCGATTTGTAAAGAGTCAAAATGGAAGAATGGTAAAAAGTCATCGAATAGTAGCAAAGGAGTGCCAGTGAAGGTATTATGGTTCATTTCACCGGCTCCACATTTGCGTCATTTATTCCATAAGGCCGAGGATGCTAAGAATTTGACTTAGCACCATAATAAACATGTTGACGATGGCAAGCTTAGGAATCCAGCCAATACATCACAATGGAAGACCTTTGATGACAATTATCTAGATTTTAGTGTAGACACAAGGAATTTATGTCTCGGTTTGTCAACGGACGGAATGAACACATATAGTAATATGAGTAGTGGGCATAGTACTTAGCTAGTCATACTTGTCAACTACAACCTCTCTCCAGAATTGTGAAAGAAGTGGAAGTTCTTAATGCTGACTTTATTGATTCCAGGTCTTCAACAATTGGGAAATAACATTGATGTATACTTGGCACCATTAATCGATGACCTAAAAAGCTTGTGGGAATATGGGTTAGAAGTTAGATATTATTACCGTCAAGAAACGTTCAAACTTTGTGCAATGTTGATTTGGTCGATTAATGACTTTCCCACTTTTGGCAACCTATCTGGTTATCAGGTGAAGAGTTCTATAGGTTGTCCCGTTTGTATGAAGAAAACATCTTCCATCCGGTTGAAAAATTATAATAAAACCATTTACCTTAGCCACAAGAGATTCTTGCCAAAAAATCATTGATACTGCAAACAAAATAAGGCTTTTGATGATAATATCAAAAAGAACCGCTCCTCATATTTTGATAGGCGAAGATATATTTGATATGGTTAAAGATGTGAAAGTAGTTTTGGGAAAGAGAAAACGGAAGGATGTAGTGGTCGATAAACCTTAGAAGAAGAAGTCAATCTTTTATGAGCTTCCATATTAAAAGTCACTTTATATTCATCATTGCTTAGATGTTATGCATATTGAGAAAAACATATGTGAATCGATAGTGAGCATGTTACTTGACATTCGAAATAAAACTAAAGATGGTGAAAAGGTACGGTTGGATCTTAAGGATATGAAGATTTTATCTAATTTGCTCCTCGAGAAAAAAGTGAACGGCACTTATTTACCTCCGGAAAAACACACATTATTGAGCCAAGAAAAGAGAAAGCTTTGTGAATAGCTTGCTTCCGTGATACTGCCAAGTGGGTATGCTTCCAACTTTAACAGGTTGGTGTCGATGAAGGATTTAAGGCTTGTTGGAATGAAAACACATGATTGTCATATTTTGATACAATAATTATTACCTCTTGCATTGAGATTCGCAATTTATCAAGTTATGCTCATTTTTCAATTTAATATGCTCTAAGGTAATTGATTCATTTATGCTAGATTCACCACAATCAGAATTGGTGATCACATTACGCAAGCTTGAGAAGTATTTCCCACCAGCATTTTTTTAAATAATGATCCATCTAACGGTGCACCTAGTTCGGGAAGTTAAGCTATGTGGATTGGTGCATTTAAGGTGGATGTATCCTTTCAAAAGGTACATAAAGGTTTTGAAGGGTTATGTGAATAACCGAAATAGGCTGGAGTGATGTATAGTTGAAAACTATATAACGGAGGAATTGGTTGAATTTTGATCGGAGTATTTGTCCAATGTGGAACCAATAGGGTTGCCAAAGAGTAGGCTATTTATGTCGAAAGGACTATCTGTGGGTGTTCCTTCACCGGTAAATTAAGATGAATAGGAAAAAGCTTGTCTTTATGTTTTGCACAATGTTAAGGAAGTGGAGCCTTTCATTGAGGTTCATATGAAGGAATTAAAAGATGTGAATCCAAGAGAAAGAAGAAGTGAAAAGTGGTTACAAGATGAGTACAACTGAACATTCCGGGAGTGGATAAAAATAATGTGCATATGAAGCTCGACGTTTCGCAAGACTTAATAAAGCTAGCAAGAGGACCATCATCAAGAGCCACAAGATATACATTGTACTTTGTCAATAGCTACTCCTTCTACACTTGCAAAAGAGATGAGAAGCATCATGTCCAAAACAGTGGTGTGACTCTTCCTGCCGAGTGTATGGATATTTCCTCTACAAAAGACAAGAATTAAGTGTACAGTTCCATGAACTACTGTGGTTTCATTGAAGATATTTGGGAACTTGATTAGTACGGCTTACAGATAGCACTCTTTAAGTGCAAATGGGCCAAAAGAGATGAGCCATAAGATATACATTGTACTTTGTCAATGGCTACTCCTTCTACACTTGCAAAAGAGATAAAAAAGCATCCTATCCAAAACAGTGGTGTGACCCTTTGTACCGAGTGTAAGCATATTTCCTCCGCAAAGGACAAAAATCAAGTGTACAGTTCCATAAACTACTTTGGTTTTATTAAAGATATTTGAGAACTTGATTAGTAAGGCTTATAGATAGCACTCTTTAAGTGCAAGTGGGCCGACAATAATTATATTAACAAGAATCTGGTGTACAGTTCCATGAACTACTTTAGTTTCATTGAAAATATTTGCGAACTTGATTAGTGCGGCTTGCAGATAGCACTCTTTAAGTGTAAGTGGGCCGACAATAATTATGTTAAGATTAATAATGATGGCGTGAAAGTGGTGGACATAAGATAATCAAGATACAAAAATGATCCTTTCATTACGGCGTTGAAAGCAGTCCAAGTAATTTATACAACGGCTCTCAATAATTTAGAGTTATTCTTAGTTGTGCTGATGAAGCCAAGAATAATCTATAATGGTCAAGAAGATGTTGAAGATTGCACCGAAATTCCATCTTTCATGAAAGGATTGTTACTGGTGGAGGAGATTTCTTATCTGTGATGGCCGCCCATAGGAACTTTGTTAATTATTTTCTGATTTTTTTTTAACAAAAAACATACCACGACCTGTTTTTTTTTTTTTTTGGAAAACAGTTGTGGTTTCCAATGTTAAATTATGGTTTTTTAAAAACCGTCATCTAATGTTTTTTATTTTTTATAAAACATACTACGACTGTTTTTCTTGAAAACAGTTGTGGTTTCCAACATTAAACGACAGTTTTTAAAAAAAAAAACCATTGTATAATGTTGGCTTTCCATGACCGTTTTTCAATAAAACTATCATGGATTGTTATTTTGTTATTATTATTATTATTATTATTTGCTAAAGTTACATTAAATGACGGTTTTTTAAAAACTGTTGTGTAATGTTGGCTTTCCACGATCATTTAAAAAAAGAACTGTTGTGGATTGTTATTTTATTATATATATATATATATATATATATATATTTTTTTTTGCTAAAGTTCTGGTTTTAGCGATTAAATTTAAAAAAAAAAAAAAAAAAAAAAAAGATCCCTAATTCCCTCCCGAAACCCATTCTCTCTCGCGCCTTTTTCTCTCTCACCTCCAATCTCTCCCTCAAAACCCATCTCCTCCACCACGACTCCTCCCTTCATTCTCTCTTGCTCCTCTCCATTTCTCCATCACCTTCAATCTCCACCGTAACTCTACCATTCATTCTCTCTCGCACCTCTCCCTCTCTCTCTTGCTTCCAATCCCATCACAACTCCTCTCTCCAATCTCTCCCTTAAAACCCATCCTTCAACACCTACCCTGCTGCCGCGCCGCACGAACCCATTTTGTAGAATTAGTATGTCTCTCTCTTCTTGCTCTCTCTTACGCCGCACGTACTATGGAATTTAATTTGGTTGTTTGTTTGAAATTAGTTTTGCATATTTCAATTGCTAATTGTGTTTGTGATTTTGGGTAATTGTTTTCCGGAAAAAAACGTTGATTTTGTGATTTATGTTTTTGCATATTATATGTTCAACAAAATGCTCAAATGTGAGAATATTTAAAAAAAAAGTGTGTATTGTGATCATGTAAAATAAGTATTAGACCTTTGAATTGTGTCAATTGAAGTTTGAGTATGAGTTGACTTATTGTATGATTTTGTGTTTTTTACACAATTATGTTAAGATTTGGTTTAGATTAATTTAAAATGTCATAAGTATGACTTTGTATGATTTTTACGTGTTCGGGTGACTTATAATAGATTGATTTATTGTATGATTTTGTGTTTTTTACATGTTTAGGTGAGATTTGCTTTAGATTAATGTATAATGTTTGGGTGAGAATTTTGTTTAGACTGTGTTCCGAAAAAAGTGTCGCTTTTGTTAGTTGGTAATTGCGAATATGCCATAAAAATTGTTTTAGGTACAATTTCTTTAGCTATTATAACTTTTTTAGGTCTTGGGAAAAAGTGTGTATTGTGACAACGTGAAATAAGTTTGAAACTTGAATTATGGACAGTGAAGTTTGAGAGTTGTATTTGATATTGTGATCACATAAAATAAATATTAGACCTTTGAATTGTGTACATTGAAGTTTTCGTATGAGTTGACTTATTGTATGATTTTGTGTTTTTTACGTGTTTGGGTAAGGATTTGGTTTAGATTGATTTAAAATGTCATAAGATGAGGAGGATGTGTCAACAACTTCCCAAGTTGGAGAACCATGACGAATAATTATACCCAGATTCAATCCCGACGAAGATGGTAAACAAAGAGCTACTCTTATTAGATGAGTCCATATTGTTAGGAAAAGTGGAGAAAGAATTCAAGTTTCATTGGACTCTAAAGGGCAACCGATAGGGAAGGAGGGGGATGAATTACAAAGTTAGACTGGAGTGCTTACTTGAAAGCACATTTCCATACTGATAGCTAATTTTAAAAGTGCTGATTTAGCCCTAAAGAAAGAAAGAGTATGAGTAGAAGTCATAATTTCTTTCACTGTGGAACTTTCGTTTAAAAAACCAACTTTGAAATCATGTGCGGACTCCGCCAAAAATTTTGAGCATGATCTTTACCATACTTTTGTCAAGAATCATATTAACAAAGAAAGTGTGTGAACTCAACCTCCCAAAGTAGCAAAAATTGCCCCTCCATAAGTCAAAATTATTGGGAGAGATTCATTACATATCAATGTTCACTGGAATTCAAAAAACTATCACAACAGGGATGTAAGTTAAAAAAAAAAAAGAAGCAAATACGGATCAACAAGATGCCGAGACGGATATCGGAAACATAATAAAAAACTCGTCTGTGAATAATTTGGTTTGGTTATTCTACAATATATAAATTAATTATTTTTACCTTTATGTTTACTAACAGTAATTAATAATCTACAATTTGAGGTGACGGGAGAATGGCAAGCGAGACATAATTTGTGGCTAGACATGCGCGTCAAACCTAATGGAGAGTACAAGAATCCATCATTTAGGATTATTGGCGATATGATGGTAAATACAAACCTTGTTATTTGTTAATTAGTCTTATATATTCATCCTTTTTTATGGGTTCATGACATGTTTACTAATTCTTACAGGTGGATTATAGTTTACAACAGACATAAGGGAGTTTCGAATTTGTTGGGACTAATGACATTTTGACCAAGCCATTAGGCAATGACGAACATTTGGGATACACCTGTGATCAATCTAAGTTTGTCGAGCAGTCTCAGTACTTCAACATTATGCCAAGTTCAAAGGATAATAATGAAGTATTGGTAGTGAAACACTAGCTTGTTGCATTGGAAAAAATCGTATAGGAATTTTGTGCAAAGCATGATATTGACCGAGAGACTACGGATAAGGAGAATACCGCATTGACTGTTAATCAACACAACAACTTCAAGGCTATTTGCATCCTCAATGAAAAAGAACCTGGGGTGTTGGATCAACAACCCACGCCGAACGCAAGTAAGGAATGCCAGCTATTTCTTAATCATTCAATTAATCGTGGAGATGTACTTGTTGCAATTGGCAGTGTGTATATGGAGTGTGTTCTAACCGATACAGTTCATAGGATTCCTTTTGGTGAGGAGAACATGTGAGTGACAATTATCATCCCAAAACTAAAACATGTACTCCTATTTATTCTGACAAACGAAGCAACAATGGTAGAACAAGCTGTTGGTAGGTTTGTTACTTGGTTGAAAGGATTAATCTTCATTGACATGAGTCTAAGCCAGGCAAGTCAAGGTCCTAGTCACGTTCCTGACTAAGTAGTTTAGGGAAACAAACGCATCAAAAAAGAGTAAGGAAAACAACTATAGTCACAACCAGAGGTACAATAGGAAAATGGGCAACAACTACCTTCGATCAACTTTAGTGAAATATCTTTCGACTTGAGACCATTGGCTTATGATGCACAATGTTCCATGTGTGAAGGCTTGCAAATAAAGTACCCAATACAACTAGCCATCAGTGGCAATGACTTGCTTATCTATATTGGGTTTGAAAATGTCTACCATTTCTGTACATTTCAAGAAATTAGTCCAAACAGTATAATGTTATGCATCAGATAATAGATATATCCTTAAACAATACTTATTTTTCTTTGTTAATCTTATGTTGTTTTTCATAACAAGTTTGACTAATTATTTTGCAGCTATTTAGTAGAATGTTGTGCCAAATAAGGCATCGATCAATAGTTCGAGTTTATTTCTCCAACCCTTGTCTCACCAGTTAAACAGAAAGTAATTCGGAAGTCTACCATAAAGAGAAAGCCAACAATGTTTTACGGCTTTTAACTAACACACCGAAAGGAAAGTTGTTTCTCATGCCATATAATAGTGCAAAACATTGGATCTTAGCAGTTATTGATCCATGGGCAGTTATTGATTCATAGGATGACTCGGTCATATATTTTATTCCTCTTGGAAACAAATCAGGTGATGCTTTTGAAGACCTAATAAAGTTGTAAGTATATTTTTATGTCCCAAATTATGATTTGACATTACATTATTATTGTTTTAATTGTTTTGAACTTTGTTAAATTGTTAGGGCACTTAATGATTAGAAAATTTTAGTGGGAATAGGAGTAAGAAAGCGATGCCACTATAAAACATTGATTGATACTCCTCGATGTCCTCTACAAGAAGGTCATGTTGAATGCGGTTTTTTTGTGTTAGCCTTTACACAAGAAAGAACCTTGACTCTTAATGGATTATCATTACTTCAAACTAAGAATTTTTATACCGACGTTGAGATGAGTTTAATAAGGCAAGAGCGGGCTAATTTTGTAATGCGATTCATCCAATATAGTTAGGAGACAATCTATAAATTTTGTAATGTAGTGTATGTTTTTGTAATAATTGTTGTACATTGCGATAAAAAATTATTTACTGATTTGTTATTATTTCAATTTGGGTTATGCAATGGATAACACATGGGATTTGCTACATGTAGGAAATCATAGAAATAACAAAAAAAAAAGGTCAATTCAAAACTTTCCACGACTGTTTTCATGGAATACAGTCGTGATAAATTAACATAACACGATGGTTTTTAGAGAAAACTATCGCGTTGTTTTAATATTTCATGACGGTTTTCAGTAAAAACCGTCATGTAAACTGCCTCCCTATCCTATATTTGGCACTAGTTTTGTCTATTTTACTATGGTTAAAAAACTGTCATCGACCCTAGATTCCACAATGATTAAAAAACCGTCATAATATCCTCTTTTTGTATTAGTGTATGCTTTAAATTAGAAAGTTCCAAAGAGACATGAAAGTGAAAAGAAAAAAAAATGGATTCCCATTGACCTTTCATTCTCACGATCAATCACTAATACAACAGAACTTCCTTCTTGGTCTCATCACAGAAGACTAGAAATCTCAAAATCAATTTCCAAACACCACCCAATTGATGCATAATCTCCATCTTCACTTCTATCACTACCTCCAAATCCAAATCTAATGGACTCAACAACAGCCTCAAAGCTCTTTATTTTCCTCCTAGCTAATACTTCTCCCCACCACATTCTCTTTGACCACTTCTCACCTCCTCCCCAAAGAAGCCCTCTCCACAGCCTCAGGCTATCTCCCAATCACCCACACCACCGTTAACACCCACCTCCAAATCCTCCATTCCCTACACCTTCTACGAAGCCCAATTCCCCATTTCACCTCTCCCCCAAACCACTCTCCTCATCTAGCTCCAAGGCGGCCCTGGCTGCTCCTCCATGCTCGGCAACTTCTTCGAGCTCGACCTCTAAGTCCTTACTGTAAAATTTTCTTAATGATCTAAACTTGCTCTTAATAATCCTAAATAGCAATTAGATCAATGCGGAATAAAAATTGGACCAAAATATGTACCTCCTGCCATTGCTGTTTTCAACACTCAAGGTTATGGATAAGTATTTCTTTTGGGGTTATGGTTCTTCTAAACCCTCACTCTCTCTCGACTGATGGTGTATTTCGATTCTAAATGAGAAAGCAGGCTTAGGGTACCAAAACCGAATTGCTACATCCCCTTTTATAGACTCTTTCCATCAAAGAGTTATAGACTCATTCTCGGATGTACATATTTAGTGGGGCGAGAATCTCGGAATGTTTATAAACGTTCCAAAACGGATGGAATGAATATGGACCATATAATGGATATGTTTCGGTTGTTATCGAGATTTTTGAATAATCTGTTCTAAAAATCCGGAAACAGAAAAAATCTAATCAAAACAGAAAAATCCAACATTCTCCCACTTGGTCCATATACTCCATTATTCACCATAGTAAGAAACAAAATACATGAATCATAGCGATAGGTTCTCTAAAAGTGAGTATTATTTTCCATGTATCACAATGTATCATGTTTCTTAATAATAGTCTATATATCTTAATGAACAAACCCTATGTTTATTCTTGGTACGAACTTTAATGATATTTCTCAAAATAAATAAATAAATATGTGCACAAAAACCAAATGAGAAAATATCACAAATAAAGTTTCATTGAATAACTTCGTTCTTACAACAAAAATCACATAAAGGAACCAGGTCCCATTCTATCTACATGATCCTTAAATTTTAATGGTGGCATGGCTTTAGTCAAAGGATCAACAATCATTAATTCAGTGCTAATGTGTTCAATAACCACTGTATTATCTTTAACATGTTCTCTTATGGCTAAATACTTGATGTCAATGTGCTTGCTTTGACTACCACTTTTATTATTTTTAGCCATAAAAACAGCAACTGAATTGTCACAATATATCTTCAATGGCCTAGAAAACGAATCCATAACTCTAAACCCAAAAATGAAACTCTTCATCCATACACCATGTAAGGTAGCCTCAAAACAAGACACGAACTCAGCCTCCATAATGGAAGTAGTAGTTAAAGTCAGCTTTGTGCTTCTCCAAGATACAGTTCCACCGGCTAGCATTAAAACATATCCTGAAGTCGACTTTCGTGAATCAATGCAACCAGCACAGTCTGAATCAGAGTAGCCTATCACTTCTAGATTATTAGTCCGTTTGTACATAAGCATCTAATCTTTGGTCCCTTGAAGGTACCTCATCACTTTCTTTGCAGCTCTCCAGTGGTCTATACCTAGATTACTCTGATATCTTCCCAACATCCCAATAGCAAATGCAATATCAGGTCTTATGTAGACCTGAGCATACATTAGGCTTCCAATGGCAGAAGCATAAGGAATGTTTTTCATTTATTCCCTTTCAAGATTGTTTTTTGGGCATTGATTCAAATTGAACACATCACCCTTCATAATGAGAGCTACACTTGGTGAACAATCTTTCATCCGAAATCTCTCTAAAACTTTTTTGATATAGGCCTCTTGAGATAGACCCAAATTCCTTGAATTCTGTCTCTATGTATCTTAATTCCAATGACATAAGACGCATCACTCATAGCCTTCATTTCAACCTTGTCAGAGAGAAATTATTTCACTTCATATAACAAACCCTTATCATTGGATGCAAGTAAAATGTCATCCACATATAGAATAAGGAAACAAATCTTACTCCCATTGACCTGCTGGTATATACATTGATCCATAATATTCTCTACAAATCCAAATGAAGAGATAACATCATGAAATTTTAAATACCACTAACGAGAAGCTTGTTTCAATCTATATATGGATTTCTTAAGCTTGCACACCAAATAATCACCACCACTAGAGGAAAATCCTTCTGGTTATTTCATGTAAACCTCTTCCTCTAGTTCTCCATTGAGAAAAGCCGTTTTCACATCCATTTGTTGCAACTGCAAGTCAAAATGTGCAACTAATGCTATAATAATAGGAAGAGAATCTTTCTTAGATACAGGGGAGAAGGTCTCCTTTTAGTCATTTCCTTCCTTTTGAGTGAATCCTTTAACAACGAGTCTTGCTTTATATCTCTCAATGTTGCCTAATGAGTTTTTCTTTGTTTCAAAAACCCATTTACATCCAATGGCTTTTGCACTATTAGGCAACTCAACAAGATGTCAGACTCCATTATATGCCATAGAATTCATCCCATCTTTCATAGCATCATACCATAAGTTTGATTCTTTACAACTCATGCCTTGTGAAAATGTTACAGGATCATTTTCGACTCCAATGTTATAATCCGATTCTTCTAAATACACAACATAATCACTAGGTATCGCTGATTTCCTTATTCTAGTAGATCTCCTTAAAGTTGTATCAATATTTTCCTGAGGATCATGTTGTTCAACTGGTTGTCCAATAATTTCTGGCAATTCTTGAATATCTTGATCTACTTGATTGTTATTAGCGGCTTGTGGAACTTCAACAATTTGTTGTCCAACACCTGTTTGAACTTGAGGGGTGTTGTGAATGACAATCAATCTGTCACTTGAAGTGGAAGGTTGAGCATCAACATGATTCTTTTCAAAAATAATACCTTGGAATCGATCACTCCTGTTAATCAAGTCATTCTTAAGAAACTTCGCATTTTTTGACTCCACAATCCTAGTGCTATGAGATGGACAATAGAATCTGTAACCTTTATACCTTTCGGCATATCCAATGAAATACCCACTAATGGTCCTTGGATCTAGTTTCTTTTCTTGTTGGTCGTAAACTCGTACTTCAGACGAACATCCCCAAATGTGTATATGTTGCAAACTCGGTTTCCAACCTTTCCAAAATTCAAATGGCATCTTTGGGACAGCCTTGGTTGGAACTCGGTTTAATATATACACTGTCGTTTTAAGAGCTTCAATCCACAAAAATTCAAGAAGTTTGGAGTTACTTTGCATACTCTTCGCCATGTCCATCAAAGTTCGGTTTCTTCTTTCTGTTACACCATTTTGGTCCGGAGAACCAGGCAAAGTGTATTGGGCAACTATCCCATGCTCTTGAAGAAGCCATTTCTGGAATTTAGTGCAACCCTTCTTCATGTGCCCTTTCTTTTTGCAGAAAAAGCACTTGGATTCCTTCTTGATTCCACCTTGGGGCGGTATTTTACCTTTACCTTTCTTTTTCGCTTGGTTCTCATCTTTTCCTAGCGTTGCCATCAATGCACTTTCAGCCATTTCCATTATCAATCTCTCTTCTTCCTGAACACTTATGGCCACAAGTTTATTAATTGACCACCTATCCTTATGTGTGTTATAGGATATCTTGAAGGGTCCATATTGAAGTGGAAGAGTGTTCAAAATATAACACACAAGGAAAGACTCAAACATATTATAATAACCCGAAATTATGATGAACTTATGATTTTCTTAGAGACAAGGAAAATCTAGGACTGAATCAGGTATGTTAATATCAAGCTCATGATCTGAGTTGAATATCAGTATATGTTGAGTTCCCGGTTAATTTACGAGACTCAATAATAGTTTGCTAGGTCGAGCATGAGGCCTTTTGGTTGAAAAAGGCAGAATAGGAATTTATGATTTTATGTCGGTCAATGTTTGAACAGGTTAACCTAAGGTTTGACTGAAACGGTACTGCAGTGTAATTAGCAGTATGGAAATTATACTGTGATAAACCATCATTACGTATGAATAAGTAAGAATAAGGTTCAAGACCACCCTAGAAAAATCAAGCACATTATTTAGGACTATAATGACTAAGTAGCTTTAATTCCTAAGAAAAATCCTATACGCAGTCCAATTTCACTCAGATGAATTCTGGTGTAGTCCAGTATGACAGTACTGTTTCTAGTGAAAAAACAGTATTAATATTATCTGAGTTAGTAAGGAAATGGATTACATGTTTATATAAAGGGATTTTAGGAATTAAGTCAATAATTATGCATGAAATGGAAGCCAAGTGGCTCTACCATAGCCGGCCACCTTCAGGGACTAAAGTGCAAATATTTTGTCTTTAGGGGCCAATATGCAAGTTTAAGAAAAGTAAATAAGTATGGATTTTTAGAAAATTAAGAAAGTATTAAGAGGATGACTAAGCAAGAATTGGAAGTCAAGTGGCTCCACCATAGCCGGCCACCTTTAGGGACTAAAGTGCAAATATTTTGTCCTTAAGGGCCAAAGTGCAATTTTAAGAAAAGTAAGTAATGATGGTTAAGTATGTAATTTTTGAACCATGGAAATTAGAGATTTTCCTAACCAAGCCTCCAACTAGGCTAATGATTGATTACAAGCTTGGTTACCATAATTACATTGGAAACTAAGGAAAATGAGTTGGGGATGAGTTTGTATGGTTTCTTTGCATCTCAAGCCAACACATGGCTGGTTGCCTTAGTGACTTGAGGAATAAGCAATTGGCTTGGTGAACAAGCAATTGGCTGGGTGAATAAGTAATTGCTCTTGGGAAACAAGTAGTTAAATTAGAGATTAAGTTGATAGACTTTTCTTAGTCTCCAAGAAGGCCATATGGCAGGCCATCCTAAGGATAAGGAAGGGAAAATAATTGTTTTAAAGGCATATATGCAAGGTCAAGAAGAATTTGGCTTGTCATGCTTCTAGGTTTGGTGACTAAGCATACTAGCCTTGCTTGTTTGGCTAAGTGTTGTGCTTCAACAAGCATGTACCTCCACATGGCACCCTATGGCCAGCCATCTCATGCATCTATGAGCAAATATGTTGCTCTTGAGGACCAAGATGCAATTTTAGAAATGAAATTACCTTATTCTTTAAGCATGACAAATAAGAAAAATTGTGAAGATGACGTGTCATGTTTGTAGGCTTGGTGAGTAAGCAACTAGCTTTGCTTGCTTGGCTAAGCTATGGGTTGCATATAAGCATGTCCTTCCATGTGGTTCACTCTATGGCCGGCTGCCACATTGGTTCTATGAGCAATAATTTTGCTCTTAAGGATCAATATGCAATTTAGAAATAAAAGCTACCTTATTTTTGAGAGCTTGACACATCAGTTTGTTATACCTGGTCCAAGCCTGGTAATAGACCCAAACTCCGAAAAAGAAAG
>CM046387.1:11596174-11621174 GCA_025413485.1 Ficus microcarpa
CGTTGGGAGTGGAGGGGAGTGTCATTTTCGAGAAGTGCAGTCCAGTGGTGAGAGGGTCATGGATGAGGACTTTGATGAAGAGTGCCAGGTACATGGTAGAGTATATGGTGAAGAGAAGTTAGGTTTTGTTGTACCAAGGGAGTTTGGACATGAGGTTTGGTGTCATTTCAAGTGAGCGTGGATCAAAATGATAAGGTGGGAACGGGTCGAGAGGTTTTTGTCTGTAGAAGGGAAGGTTTGGAGAGTGAACGAAGAGCTTGTTGGTTATTTGCAGAGGTGGGGGAGTTTGAGCAATGTCTTCATTTTGGGGGCCGGACATTTGTTGCTTTGGACCAACCGTTGAGATCACAGGATATGATTGAAGACTTGGTTTTGGACAGAGGCTATTTTGGGAGTGACCTAGAGGAATATGCCTTGAAAAATTTGTGTTTAGGAGTTGATATCAAGTGATGTCACAAATAAACTCTCATTTAGTAATTGTTGTATTAAGAAACGTATATATATATATATATATATTTTTTTTTTTTTTTTTTTTTTTTGAGTTTGTACTTTTCATGTTGTTTGGTCAAAATCTAACCATTCAGAATTGTGTTATGGCAATATGCTATTTTCATATCCAACCACATGATTCTCCCCCTTGAAATTATTGTTGAGCTGTTTTGGTTGATGTAGGGGTTGTATCAGTTTGCAACGAGAATCATTGTGAGCTTTCAAGGTTTTTGTGAATTGAAGGCTCAACCTATGATGACCACTGAAATGAACACATAAGCACAGTATACACAGAAAGCAAATGACAAAAGTTTACATTTTTTGTACACGCCATGTACAAATTATGAGAGTTCTTGCTTCAGTGCCATAAGCTCGGTATCAAATTATCTACTCTTACAACAGTGTCTCTTTGGAATATAATACAACAATGCTGAGCGATTTATTGCAATCTCGAACTTTCTGTTTGAACCGGCATCAAAGGGCAAATTTCAAGCTTTGATCATTCGTAAACAAGTTCAATAACTAAAAATAGTATCCACAGACCATCAAATCAGGATAAAGTACCAATTGGTTCTCCTGAATCCTGGATTATAAGAATCTGGTTGCAATATGTTCTGCAATTGCCATACTTGAAGTTAAACCGGGTGACTCGATTCCAAAGAGATTAACAAGACCCGTAATCCCATGAATTTCTTCCCCCTGCATAAGTGAGAATCGTATTAGGCCATTTTTATCGATCCAAGTAATTCAGCCAACCAAAATCTGTAGTAATAGCACACTGAAAGCCAAAGACCAAATCAAAACACCTAAACAAGGAAAACCAGATTGGTCAGTTCATGGTCACACTGGTAAGCTATATTTCAGTATTATAGAAGATAAAACCCATCACTAGAGCTCCACATATTATCCAATGTGCGTTAGTTCTTCTTGCCTTCCCCAAGAAATGAAATATAGAAAAAAAAAAAAAAAAACAAGGACACAAAATAACCCCCTTCCAACCATATTTTTCCAAAATGTTCAAGAAAATTCCAAAAATCTTTCCATGGGAAAGGAATAAATCTTCAATGCAAGCTACCATTTGTCAATCACAAGAGATTCTTATTTTCGTCTCAACTACCTGTCGCTTAGCTTAAATCTGAAAGGATCATCATCTAATAGCTGTCATTATTATTTTTTTAAACTTCCTTTTGCGTCCTCATGCTTGGAAACATGCATTAAATTTCAGTTTTAGAGACATGTCTCAACATTGAACCACGTTACTATGAGTAAAATTGCTGCAGCAGTAAGTAGTAAGTTGCTCCAACATTTCCCGAAAAAAAAAAAAAAAAAAAAAAAAGTTAGCTGCATCCCAAAATCGGGAATGCTCTTGCCATCCAAATACAATAGGACAAACAGTTATGTAAGGACTGCACAAGCAGAGAAAACCACTTTTCACATAAACTTTGTCCCCAGGTTCAGGTGAACGACGCACATGCAATATTTATAGACCCTAGAGTGAGAGCTATATGGATATAGGGGTGCTGACATGGCACACATCTAAGACGAACCAGAGACTGAATGACAAGAATGCATAGGTACAGGCACTATTCAATGTGAATAATTGACGTGTATACACAAACAGTTATGTAAGGACTGCACAAGCAGAGAAAACCACTTTTCAAATAAACTTTGTCCCTAGGTTCATGTGAACGACGCATATGCAATATTTATAGACCCTAGAGTGAGAGCTATATGGATATAGGGGTGATGACATGGCACACATCTAAGACGAACCAGAGACTGAATGACAAGAATGCATACGTACAGGCACTATTCAATGTGAATAATTGACGTGTATGCACAAACAGTTATGCAAGGACCGCAAAAGCAGAGAAAACCACTTTTTACAACTTTGTCCCTAGGTTCAGGTGAACGACGCACATGCAATATTTATAGACCCTAGTGTGAGAGCTATATGGATATAGGGGTGCTGACATGGCACATATCTAAGACGAACCAGAGACTGAATGATAAGAATGCATACGTACAGGCACTATTCAATGTGAATAATTGACGTGTATGCACAAACAGTTATGTAAGGACTGCACAAGCAGAGAAAACCACTTTTCACATAAACTTTGTCCCTAGGTTCAGGTGAACGACGCACATGCAATATTTATAGACCCTAGAGTGAGAGCTATATGGATATAGGGGTGCTGACATGGCACACATCTAAGACGAACCAGAGACTGAATGACAAGAATGCATACGTACAGGCACTATTCAATGTGAATAATTGACGTGTATGCACAAACAGTTATGCAAGGACTGCACAAGCAGAGAAAACCACTTTTCACAACTTTGTCCCTAGGTTCAGGTGAACGACGCACATGCAATATTTATAGACCCTAGAGTGAGAGCTATATGGATGTAGGGGTGCTGACATGGCACACATCTAAGATGAACCGGAGACTGAATGATAAGAATGCATAGGTACAGGCACTATTCAATGTGAATAATTGACGTGTATGCACAAACAGTCATGTAAGGACTGCACAAGCAGAGAAAACCACTTTTCACATAAACTTTGTCCCTAGGTTCAGGTGAACGACGCACATGCAATATTTATAGACCCTAGAGTGAGAGCTATATGGATATAGGGGTGCTGACATGGCACACATCTAAGACGAACCAGAGACTGAATGACAAGAATGCATACGTACAGGCACTATTCAATGTGAATAATTGACGTGTATGCAATAACATGATTTAGAGATGAGAACCAGAGAATGTATGACATAAATATTGCTTAGGCATGTATGTCTGTCCAATTTATCACGTTACAACAAACAAACGACCAGTCTAATCAGAAAAATGTTAGTCATAGATCAACATAAATGCCGAAGTTGGATTAACTTGATAACAAGATGAAAATAAAATGGAGAAAATATAAATGAAGAAACAAAATACTGTAACCAGGCCAGTTTGGCTGTAATGGAATTCATCAATTATAAAAAATTAAACGAATGTAAGCAATATATAGACTGTACTAGTTTGTATAAAAAAACAAATACTAGTGACGAGGTGAGTACCAGAAGCGAACCAGTTCGAATTGATTTCTTCATATTTTTGCCAATAAAATTATTGGAAAATGATCGGTCTAAATGAAAATATGGGTATTAAGAGCAATATGGACACTAGAATAAGAGCAGTTCATGTGAAAATACATATATGCAGGAAAGAAAAGGACCAATCTAAACAGAAATAAAAAAACCACTGGAGAGTGACTAGTCTGTACAATAGTATGTAGACACTGGAGAAGGAAGAAGTACATAAACATTGGAGAGTGATCAGTCTGTACAGGAGTGTAGATACTGGAGGATTGGAAATACATAAATACTGGAGGGTGACTAGTATGAGCAGAAATATGTAACTAGAGGGTGACTAGTCTATACTGGAACCTAAAGAAATGAGACCAGTTCTAAGCAAAAGCATGTAAATATTCTCTTAGTGATGAACCATGGATGTGACAGATATACCTGTTGCTCACGAAAAAGCGTTAAAAATAGAGTATAACGAATCCAAGTTTCATCACCAAACCAAATATTACTTTTTTTTTTTTTGCTAATACAGGTCTTACTCCATGTTTCTTGACGTGTCATCTTTTTCATCATCAATTAGCGTATTGATCCAATTCATAACTTCTTTCAACTGTTCATATTGTATAGTGCATGTACCATTGTGTACATGTCATTCATTCTTCAGTTCATCTCTTAGATGCATCTATGTCATCACCCCTATATTCATATACCATCTCTCACTCATTAGGGTCTATAATACTAGCATATATATGTTCCTCTCGAGTCAGGGTACAAATTGCTAGACTTCTGTTAGAGTTAGTTAAGGGAAATAATAGGAATTTTAAGTTGTTAGAGCGAAGTAACGTAACTGACTAGTAGTTGCTTGTTGTTTTTAATAGTTAGAGATGCAATTAGTAAAAATGGGGGGAATCAGTAAGAGAGATGGGCACTAATTTCAGCTGGGAAAAGTCTTGGAGATTCCAAAAAAGGGAGACTGAGTAGTCTCTCAAATTACTACTGTTCTAGGGTTCTTTGTAATCTGCCCTATGGCTAGTTTCTTTAATAAACTGATTCATTCCTCCAGTTTTCACGAGCATTTTGTGTGCTATTCTTTTGTTTTTTCTCTAGTTCCTACGAAAAGCTTAATGTTCTGTTCGAAGGTGTAAATCTCAAGATACATTTTTCGTCAACACAGATAACATATCAAAGTTTTTGGGCACTTTCTTGTGCATTTTGTGTGCTATTCTTGTGTTCTCCTCTGGTTCTCATGACAAAATTCATGTTCTGTTGGAAGGTGTAAGTCTCGGGATATATGTTTGGTCAACACATATAGTATATCAAAGTTTAAGGCATAAAAAAAGTGCAAAAAGTACCTGTATTACAAAATCAACTGGCGGCTGTCCAGGACCCGAAAGCTTTGGTCGAATTCCTGCATATCCTGGCTGTAGAGAATCATCCTTCAGATTTGGGTAATATTTTCTAATATCCAAGTAAAATAGCTCCGCACGGTTGGCGTGTACGGAATAGTCAAACCTGGGATTAAGGTTTTCTTAAGTTTCTAAGCACGTGTCCAACATCTGTCAATTGTACAGGCATGCTAAGAGAGAACGATTGATTAGAATATGAATGCAATGGCAGAATTCAATAGTTTTCATAATGAAGATGCACCAGAGTATTTATCGGAGGATAGTGACAGTGTTTTCTTAGGAACACTTCTTAAGTCTTTAATTCTACTTTCCCAAACTCTAAAATAAATCTACATGATAGCACCACACCTCTTAAACTTGTCTAAAGCAATACACTATTGCAGAATATAGGCCATGCACTTTCATATACTCTAAATTGACCTCCAAATGTGTATGTATTTTCCCTCAATTAGCTAAACAAAGATTTTTTTTTATTAAACAAAATAAATTTGGTATATTTTACATTAATCATGGCTATGGATCACGGTACAATGATTTTTAGTTAAATGCAAAGCCATAATAACTAATGGGGTAGAATTCAACAAGGATAAAGAAAGAGTACTTGTTTAGGAAGCAGGAAATTTCATCTACTTCATCGATCCATTCAACATCAGGACCAAACTTCACCTGACCATCCAAATCCAGGGTAACGTGCACCCCAATGCCACCCTCTACTGGTATAGGATATATCAAATGTTTGAAAGGAGGAATTTTCATTTTTGACAATGTAAAATAGGAGCCACGAGCATAATAGGCACGTGGAATTACAGCATCATGAAGGCCATTAACTCTCTTTGCAAGCACAGGGGCACTCAACCCTGCAGAATTTACAACCAGATCAGGAACGAGTATCAGCTCTGGCTGAGATGGAAAGCTCCCATTACAATTTTCGAGACATTTAGTTTCAGAAATATGAAGGCAAATGCGACTTTGTTCAAGATGGCCTCCGATAACACTAGTATTATAGGAGAAAGTCGCTCCATTATCTTCAGCTTCCCCCTGGACTCACAAGGGGGTGATACCCTTGTCAGTAACCAGTTTTAACTCTAAATGGAAACAAATTGGTAAATTACCGTATCAGCTTTTAACAACGAACGAATTACAAAAAACATATTTGAGAACGTAAATAATAATTACATCTTTAATTGGAGTGAATTTAAAGAAATGCATACCACTAAAGACAGCATCAAAGAGTGTGTATCAAGAATCCCAGTGAGAGGTGACAGTATGGCTTTCAAGCACTGCAGTTCAGGTTCCATTCTCATGGCCTCAGAGCCCTCCATCATACGCAAACCAGGAACCCCATTTTCGGTTCCACGAATCATGATGTGATTCAACTTCGGGATCTCTGAAGTACTTGTTGCAACAATGAGCTTACCAATTTGTTTATGGGGAATATTATGTTCGGAGCAGTATGTATATAGCAAATCTCTTCCTCTTGCACAAAAGGTTGCCTGTAGAATGAATTAAATAGATAATTATAGATTTCAACAATCCATTACTTATTTTTCTCTCCAACCAAACAACCACGAGTCCCAAAATCCTTTCACAAATCCTCTCACCCCTCTCCCAACGTCCACTCTGCCCTCCTATCAAACAAGCTTTGAATCAAACTAATCCTACAGAAGAACAAAGAAAAATTCTAAAGAAGTAGGAGACTCAATCTTCTAGTAGACTTTATACCAGGCATATAAGCGTCTAGATCTTCTAGTGAAAGCTGAAAACGGTAGAATGATTTTAACTGCTGACTTTCTTACTACTGCAATAGCTTTTGATTGGAAAAGGAATCATCCATTTGTCTAAGACTATGTTTGGTAGGAGGGATAGAGAGGATGAGGGATGGAAAGAGTTGGAGGGAATGATAATGTGAAGGATAGAGAGGATTTTAAGAATCCCACATGTTGTTTGGTAAGAGGCATGGAGAGTTAAAATGATGGATGATAGTTTTTTAGTTAATTAATATATTATCCATTTTAAATTTCTTAAAAAAAAAAAAAAAACAGAGAGAGAGAGAGAGAGAGAGAGAACAAAATTGTCTTTTTAATTGAAAAGAGGATGGAGAATGTGCATCATTCCATTGATAGAATGAAGCATTTTAGTAAGCTCAGGGGCAGGGATTCTCCCTCCGCTTCTCCTCTCCCTCCTCATTTCCTTCTAACCAAACAATGGAAGGGGAACTCTCTCTCCCTTCCTCCCTCCCTCCAACCAAACAGACCCTAAAGCTAAGTTAAACCAATTACAAACTAAAGAAAACTCCAACAAATCATCAAACTAATCCTACCCAAAACGCAAACCACCCATGATTATGGCAAAAAAATTTTAGTCTTAAAAGTTGCCAAAAAATTTTTATTAGCAAAATGACCTCGAACAACCATGAACGACTGTGGTCGTTCCTATATTAAAATGAGAGAAGGTTATTTTGCTAATTTCAACTATTGAGATTGTCATTTTGGCAAATCCCCATTCCCCTTACACTACTAAATTGAAGAAAACCCAAATTAAATTTCAGCTCCCATATTCAAAGCACCAACTTTCACTTCACCATATAAATTAGAGTAACCATTAAAAATTCTTCCATATATATGTTTGTCAAGGAAAAATAAAAGATGATGAAGAAGAACGAGGAGAAAAGACAGACCTTGAGAGAGTGTGGAGGGTAGTAGATTCCGGCATGGATGACCTCGCTGTTGCGGGAGGAAGTGCCGGTGGCGAAGGTGGGAGCGGAGTCGAGAACGAGAACCTCTCGGCCTCTGAGAGAAAGCTCTCTGGCCACCGCCGCTCCCACCACGCCCGCCCCTATCACCACGCATTCAACTCTCTCCTTCGGAACCTCCGCCGTCGACAATGCCCTCGCCCACCGCCATCGGAAATTTCTCCTCGCAACAACGCCTCCAACGGCGCGCTTCAGCATCCTCTTCCTCGACTTGTCCGTTCACTGTTCGGTTCGCTAGTCGCCTGCTGCAATACTGTTGCCATGCTTTATAAGTTGAATATAAATACAATCTTTTTCTTTTTTTTTCTTTTTTCTCTTTTTTTTTTATTTTTTATTTTTTATTTTTTAAGGAGAACTGCTTGTGGATTTTAGTTTTTTTTTTTTTTTTTTAAATTATTGAAGTTGTTTGATTTTTTAAAAAATTAATTAAATTTTTTGTTAAGTAGAAAAAAAAGATAAAAAAGAGTTGTTGGATTGGAGTTGTTGCTCGATTCAATAAAGCTTAGGCCGATTTTGATTTCGAGACGAGTTTTGGACATTAGGTTCGAAACGGAGTTTTGGAAATTAGGTTAAAAATGTGAGTTATGATATAAGAGGGAAAAAAAAAGTGAAAACTTGAAATTACAAAATAAATCTTGTTTTATTAGTCCCATCATTACGAGCATTTTGATCTAAGAATCATCTCTTTCGATTTGAAAATAAGAAAATTATATACTTTTAAAATTTAAGTTTACTATAAATATTTGAAAATGTGAATACTAAAATATTGTTTTCAATTGATTAAAAATACAAAAAAGAAGAAACATTCAGAGATGTAGTTGTAGGTAGCACCCCAAATAGGCATGTATGAACATAAAGTTTTAAGTTTTTTTTTTTCTTTTTTTGATAAACTAGCATAGTATCATAACGAGATGTTCTTATCAATTGATAGCCAATAACGTCAGCCTTATTCGACATAATCATCTTCCACAAAAGGGAAACGAAACCCTAATATCAGGAGAAGAACCATCGAAGATGGGTTGACCAGCGCTACCAAAGAGGTTAAGAAATGCAAAATCACAAAGAATTGGAACTATAGTAGACAGAGCACAACTACGTGCCGTAAACGACAACATAACCACCACCCACAGTGAGCACTCACCCACAAACGCCACCCATTCTCAACTCTGTCTTAACAACGTAGTCGAACCACAAGAGTCGCAAAGTCACTAGAAAGACAATGTGCCAAGAAAAGACAATGTGAACTTCATAGAAATGCCACACAATCAGGACTTGGATTGACTTTTGTCATTAAAAAGGGAAAACTTAGGGAAAAAATTCCATAAGATGGCATCATATAATCCTAACTAATTAATTAATTAATTATAGGGGTGTTTGGTGTCTTAACTCAAACCATTTAACTTAAACTTTTTTTTGTCTTTTTCTCAAAAAGATTTTATCTTTTTTCCAAAAAGTTTTTTATCTTTTCTGAAAATTCAAAAAAATTTACAATTGAAACTTAAATTTCTCAATTTCTCAATTTAAACTACTACACCAAACACCCTATAAGTTTAGAATACCAATCATACCCTTAAGTTACCAACTAGCGCAAATTAGTACTCTATGTTGATCAACTAGTTATTGACCGGTGACGCCTTTTCTTGGCTAGTTATTGATTGGCAACCACTTAGCCCACATTTGGCATACATGTTTAACTCAACTAAACTATACTTTTTCATCTCAATTTTTATCTTTTTCTGAAGAATCAACAAATTTTGTAATAAAATTTTTAAAAATCAACCAATTCAAACTTAAAAATTTCATCTCATCTCAAACTCAACTCAAATACCAAACGAACCATTAGTTACTGATTGATAACCAGTCGTCAGTCAATAACCGAATGATTACTAACTGGTAACTAGCCGATGATCGGTAACCAAGTGGTTACCCACTAATAACCAGTCGGCGATTAGTGACTAACTGATAACCATTTAGTTAACAACTGGTAACCAATTGGTGATTGGTTTTCAAAACCACTTAGTTGTCGACTGGAAACTTCTGAATCCATTGGATTTTTTGGATTCAGTCACCGAATTATTAAAACAAACATTAGATTTTACCAAATATCACCAAAATTCAATAAAAATCATAATTCATTTAATCAGAAATCTCAAGTTAAATTTTAAAGAAAATTTCCACCAAAATTTTTTCACATAATAAAAAAGTCTGATATCTGCTGCAGTCACCATAATCTTGCCCATGAAGCACTCTCTCTTCCTGGCTACAATGATAGGTAACTTCTTGTGGTGAGGTCAAGATTGTGGTCGGCCCGAGACAGGGAAAACAAGGAGATCTAACGGTGGAGAAGTGGAAGGATCTCAGCGGCTAAAGATAGCTCCCTCCATGAGATCGACGGTGATTTCTCGTGATCCAACAATTGAACATCAGCGATGGCTGAACGGTGGCGCACGATTAGACCTGCAGCAATGCCTCGCATTGGAGCTGTCACCATCTGAAATTGCCTTTTTCAATCATCACCTTCACCGCATTGGAGATCAAGCAATGAGGATCGAAATCATTAGGCCATGTGCATCTCTAGGATCTGAAATCCAAGGGACGATAGATTGTCGCCGCCGGACTTCGGCTCTAAGAGAGGGACACACACAAAGAAACTCTAGAACAAGGGAGATGGAGAATGTTCTTTAGAATGTGTTAAAAATAGAAAAATTAAGTAATAATTATTATAATGATTTCCTTTCAAACATGAATTACTATAGTGATTTTCTAGCTCTTTTAAAATAACGGCGAAACAGATGATGAAGATTATGAAGATGATGATGATGTTGAGGGTCATTCAAGTTCCCTTGTTGGGATTAGTAGGTATAGAGAGGAACTTCCCGTGTACGAAACTACTAGTCTCAAGACTAATCAATTTTGTTCCTGCCGCCACCCAAAAAAAAAAAAAAAAGATGTAAGTTATTAATGATAAGACATCTCCGACCCATTTATTCTATTTTAGAATACAGAAACTCTAAAATAGAATATCTATCACTTCAAATAATTGTTTCATTTCCAACCTATTTACTCTATATCATACTCTAAAAGGAATATTCTATAATTTTTACCTAAATATTACTTTAAAACAAAAAAAAAGTAGTTTAGAGTATGAATTAATTAAAAACTGTTCAACTCTAATTTGAAAAAATAGAGTGGATTAGAGTGTATGAGTATGGCGCAGTGCCCTAATACTTCAAATGTGAAGTATACTGTTCATACTCTATATTTGAAGCACCATATAGAGTATGGATTGGAGTACTCCCCATACTCTATAATGGTGTAATACTCTATAATAGAGTATGGCTGCAGATGCCCTAAGGGTTTTATTTTTGGCATTGGATTCATGAACAGGTTTATTTATTTATTTTTATTTAAAGTAATATTCCTTTCTCTTTGTTTTTGCCTTTAAAAAGTTCAACCACTAGTCGAAGTTTTCTTCCCTTGGTTTGATCCACGAGTAAAGAAAGGAAATTGACAGAAGTAACCCATACTATGGCCCTTTGAAAAAGCCATGTGCTTGTGACAACGTGTGACCAAAACATTTAATGTACACAATGCTAGTTGCATTTTTCATTTGATTTAATAGTCACTAACTATTAGTGGATTCCAGTGTGAGTCACAGTGTTATCTTCTCTTAACAGTCGTTGAGATTGATCTGTTTGTAAATTATATATGTTTTTTTGTGAGATCCTCCCGTGAGATCCCTGAGTTGCAGAATCTGTGAGCGAAGTCCTTTGGTGAGATCCTTGAGTTACAGATCCTTGGACGAGATCCCTCCACCTCGCAAGCCACTCCCCTTACTCGCTGAAGTTCTCCCCCCTCCCCTTGCGCAGCATATAAGTTTTTTTTTTTTTTTTTTTTTTTTTTTTTTTTTTTTTTTTTTTTCGATTCTGGCAGAGAAGTTTTAAATTATGCAGCGGTGGTGGTTGGGTGGTAGATGGGGGAGGGGTTGTCATAATTTAGTTTTTTTTTTTTTTTTTTTTTTCAATTGTTTTGAAATGTTTTGCGAATTAATTATTAGGTATGATACATTTTATGTTTTATTAGTGCATCTTTTTAATTTGAATCATCCAAAACCAATTAGAGGGTCGAAAATTTTTACTCCATTGATGGGGTAAAGTGGGGAAGTCTCGTTGTAAAATCTCCCCTTTTTGAGAGACAAATTGTTAAATAATTAATATTAAAATCTGTACTTATGTTCTCTTAAAAAAAAAAAAACAAGTGACTCAAAATATCTAATAAAATTATGATTGTAATCATAAGCTAATGGTAATTATATACCTAATATCGTCAGAAAGTAAAGAGCTCAAATCACTAAATTAAACTCAAAAGAAAACATTCCTAATAAAATTTCATTTTTTCGAAATGAATGTAGCTAAAATTCAAAAATCTTTGGTCATTTTTAAGACGTGAGGCACTGATGGGGGGCCACTCACAGCTCGATTTCTTTTCTTACATTTAAAGCATTTCGAACCTTTTTTTTTTTTTTAGGAGAATTAATTTCAGCCCCTGTTGATACTAGAGACAAACACAGCTCAGAAACTACTCAACTTATCTCGCAACATTAAATGACAATCTCAAATCTCAACCACAAACAACCGATTTTCTGTTTTTACTCGACATTCTTGAAGCAAAGTCGTCGTTAGTGGATAGTCAACAAACAAGATACCAAACTAATGTACTTAGCCAAATAATAATAATAATTAATTAATAAATAAAACCATTGTGGCACCGAGTAAGTCCACTCCAAATATTTCCAGTCCCCTTGAAAAAGACCAAAAAAAAAAAAAAAAAAAAAAAAAGAAGAAGAAGAAGAAGAAGAGAGATGTGGAGAAATCATTTACTTGGAAACACCAATAGCTAGCCTCTTCTTTCCCTTCAATATTTTGAATAAAAAATTTTTTCTTTTTTTGGAGTAATCTTTGTGAGGCTGAAGAATGGGGTGGTAGTGGTGAAAGTGGCTTCTTCATTTTGGGCTAAAATGGTAACTAAAATTTGAACCGATTCTTGGGTGTTGTTGTTTCTCTTTCATTCTTTCCGTATTTCCTGTATATTCTACTTTTTAATTTTTTTTCTTTAATTAATAGTTTATATATATATATATTTTATTCATTGACTTGGAAGACGTTAAGTTGAAGTTGGCTTGTGGATTTATTTTTTCAATCTCTGCGTGCAGAATTAGGTGGGGGGCTGTTCGAGTTTATTCACGTTTTTGAGCTTAAATTCCAAAAAAAAAAAAAAAAGGAGGAGGAAGAAGAAGAGGAGTTTAAATTAGATGGAACAGTATAGAGAAGCGTTGATAAGGCAAGAGGAGAGGAATAATAATAATAGTTACGAAGAAAGCTGCCCAGGTTGCAAAATTCGGAAGCTCAAGCACTCCAATCCTGGGATTCCTTTCAAGCATTTGTTCTTTGTTTTTGCTGTTTGCCTTTCGGCAGGTATCCAACTTTTTCCTTTTTTTATTTTTATTTTTATTTTTATTTTTTTGGTGCTTTGCTATTATTCAACAACCCCAACACCCCCCCCTCTCTCTCTTTGTTATTGTTTTCCCCTATTTTCTATATCTTCCTTTTTTTTTTTTTTGGTCTTTGGTCTTGCTTTCTTTTTCTTTTTTAGTTGTTGGGTCTTTTTGTTTGCTTTTCTATTATTTTCTCTGCCCAATCTTTTTGTTTTTTTGTTTTTCCTTTTCGGTACATTTAATGGGTTAGTTTTAGAGGTAGAAATTTAGGCCGGGCCAAACGGGTAGGCCCGCAGTCTGTAATTTAGGCCCGGTCAGTGACCCGGCCCGGCCCGTATTTATGGGCTCGATAAAAGTCCGGCCCTTTAGTAAGGGCCGAGCTGGGCTCTCCTTTTAGGCCGACGGACCGGGCCGGGCTGGCCCGAATATTTAAGTCCGATAGGCCGGTCCGACCCGCTCGTTATTTAAAAAAATAAAAAAAATTAACAAATTTATATATATAAAAAATAAAATAAAAATTAAAAAAAATAAAGTTTAATTATAATCTTAAACAACTAAAATTAAATGTTTAATTATAATATTAAGTTAACTAACTAATTAATATTATAATTATTAAGTACTAACTAAGCAATTATAATATAAATATAAATATAAAAATTAATAGAAATAGTATAATAAAATTTTTTTAACAAAGTATAAAATTTTTTATTTTTTATCTAAGATAAAATATTAAGATAAATTATTAAATTATCAAAAATATACAAATTAATTCAAAAATTACAAATAAAAAATAAAATTAAATAAAAATATAAAAAATTGGGCTGGGCACGGCCCGGCCCGCTCTAAGCCCGCGGGCCGAGCTGGGCTTAAATTTCAAAAATTCCGACCGGCCCGTATTTTAAATAGGCCGGGCCGAATTTTTAAAATAGCCCATCGGGCTCAGGCTGGGCGGCCCGAATTCCCACCTCTAGTTAGTTTTGCTTGACTTTGTCCATCCATGTACGACGATGCATCTTTATCCATGTGCAACGTACAGGACTACTAGTCATACACTTTTTCTTTTTCTTTTTTTAATTTTTTTCACCTATATTTCTAAATTTTAACTTTTATTTAGTTTGTTAGTCGAGTTTGAAAATTTTAAGTTTGAGTTAAAAATTTTTGTTGATTTTTCAGAAAAGACAAAAACTTTTTCAGAAAAAGACAAAATTAAGATGAAAAAGTACATTTTAGTTTGAAATGAGATAGTGAACCAAACATACCCTTAGATTCACTTCAATTTTTAATTTTCTTTTTCTTCAATTTTTTAATTTTGATTTTTGTTTCTTAAAAATAATTTTTTTGGAGTTTAAATGTGATATGACATTGTTTATTTCCTTATGATAATTATTATATCATTATGATACTTTTTAAATTGTATTATGTGTTTTTTCTTTACGATATTACCATATCATTACATGGTTTTTTCTTTATGATAATTAGTATATCATTATGCATGTCTTTTTTTAATTTTAAAGTGTTTAATTTTTTTTTACAATATCATTTTTGAATATATTTGCTTTGAATTTATCTTTATGCCAATAATTTATCATAATAATTTTTTTATATGTCATAAAATTAATATTTGTTACGGTTCTTTTTTTTTTCTTTAAATAATAAATCAAGTAAAATGATCCTTTTTTTTTTCATTTATAAAAGATTTGCTTAATTTGAAATGTTTTAGATATTTTTTCTTTCCTTTTTGTTATTATTTATTTATTTATTTTCAATTATTAATGAAGAGTAATGTGGTCTTTATAAGTATTAACTTAGATATTTATGTAAGTAAAAGAAAAAATTGACATTTTTTAAATTATAGTATTCAATTTAGACATTTGTGTAAATAATCTCCTTTTTTTCATCTTTTTTTAACTGAAATTTTAATAGGAGTAAAGTGAGGTTAAATTTAAAATTCAGGACGTAAAATAAGAGTTTTTAAAATTCAAGATGTAAAGTAGAAGTGATCATAAAACTCAAAGGTATAGATGAGAATAGTTTTTAATTTTTTTTAAATGTATATATAATTTTATTTATTTTATTTTATTTTTGTAGGTAACAAGTTTGTTTGTTTGTTTGTTTTTTTTCTTGGGGGCATATTGTTGGAAACAAATGTTTTTGTGTTCATACCGCGACATGAATTTAATTGCATTCTTATTATTTCAATAAAACGAAGTAGAGTTAATCATTGCTTAGGGGTGAGAGGTTTCTTTTTTTCTTTCCTCTTTTTTTTTTTTTTCCCCCGAACTTCGTGTACCAACTTTTGTTGAAGTTGGGCGGTGCTAAACCAGCATACTATTCGAATATTGGGTAGCACAGTACGTGCATCATCATCATCATTAGAGCAATTCTACAATGATATAAGTTTTTTTTACTCTATTAATGGGATAAAAATTTTGGATCATTAATTAATCTTCAATGGTTTAGATTAAAAGTTTACACAAAAAATTATTGTAGAATTGAAACACATGATTACACTTGAAATTAAAGGGGAAAAACAAAAGCCCCTTGAGCAGAACTATTGCTACTCAAGATGCCAGCCTTTATTTGGTTGTCGGTGTCCCCGCATCTAAGGAGTTGTCGAAGCCAATGGGAGCGTTCATGCCGTCGTAACTGTGGGTTGCCCTCAGATCAAATGGCTAGCAATGGAAGTAAAGAGTCATTGGAGGTGGCAGGGGGAAGAAGAGCTGGTGGCTGTTGCTCCATTACAAATGACAGCCACTTGCGTTACAAGGAGCTCGGACTGATGCCGACCACCATCTCCAACCCAGCACCACCTGGATCCGACCCAATGACGTGAGCAAGGGTGAAGTCAAAAATCTATTTTAGTGGGGGTGTATAATAAATTTTTTTTTTTTCTGGATAAAATAAATTTTAAAAGTGATTATGTGAGAATTTTTAATTTTATTGGGTTTATATGAGAAATTTTAATTTTATTGGGGGTAAAGTAGTAAAAGTATAATTTTTTTTTATAAAATGAATTTTAATAGAGATTATGTGATAATTTTTTATTTTTAGTGAGAACAAAATAAGAATTATATTAAAAATTTTTTAATTTTAGAGAGTGTAAATTGTAAAAACTATAAAATTTTTGGGGTAAAAATAAAATTACAAAAAATTTCAGTGGGGGCACCCCCCTAGCTCTACCTCTGGACGCGAGTGTCCCCAGCACCCATGAAATCCACAATCGGAAGCTAGATCTGACGACCCAGCTCCAGCCGGCCGCCACGACAAGTCCACAGTCCTTCGGAATCAGGCCGGCGAGCCACCGATGGAGAGGGCTCAAAGGCTCGTGCGGCGGAGTGGGCTCGCAGCGGCGACAGAGGCGAGCCCTCTGACGGATCTGGACGATTGGTGAAACCCGTTCTCGTCCATGGCTCCGCCCAAACACCGGCGTAACAGCATCAAGCGCCTCCACCGAGAACGCGATCGAGATTGAGACCGACTTGCGACGTGGGATTGGCGGTCGACGATCGAGAACGCCGGCGCCATCGCCGTCGACTATGGCGTTGCCGGGTTCGCTCCGGGAGCCATCACATTAGCTCGGTGGAGGTGGCTGCCGGTGGCGGAGGGCTTCCATTTTTCTGTTTTGAAATGTTTTATAAAATGATAATCTGGTGTGGTAGGTTTTATAATTTCTTGATGCATTTTTTTAATCTGAACCGTCCAAATCACTGCGATGGTCAAAATTTTTTACCCAGGGTGCTCTGATTGTAGTATTGCACTTTATTATTATTATTATATTATGATGATTAAAGTAACGCAAAAATAAAGTATGAGAAAGTAAATTGGTCCCATATTTCAAATCATACGCTAAACAAACGAGGAATGCTAAATGCACTCCGTAGTGTTCATCTTTGCATAAGAAATACATCTATGGCAGTCATGCTCTTGATTCCTTGAATGACATTTTTCTTTAATGATAGAAATGTTTTTGGACCAATAATATTCCACATTTATATATATATATATATATATATATATGCACACACATATATTGTAGCAAATTCTTGTTAAACTTTTATTCGGTTTTTTTCCCCTCAATTTTCTCCTTTAGGATGCTTGTATAACCTTAGCATTGTAAAGGACGAATACAAACAAATAGTGAACCACCAGTTAGCTGACGAGACCTTACTTTCTGTTGGAAACTCGTTGATGTTATGTACATTATAGTTGCAGAAAATTCTTGTTACAAGATAACGCGATTCAAATATATAACATCGGTTTTAGATTTAGATTGGGTACAGCTTAGATCGCATCATCCCAGAGGAGCTAGTTTCCGTTTTTGTTCTGTCAAAGTGCATGAAAAACGCTTCAGCATCAAGTAATAGCTGTTCATGAGCTTACTTGACCAAAATATTAGTTTTTGTTCTATAAATTAATCTTATTCACTGTTACAAAATTAGACATTGGGTTGAGAATTTTCTTATATTTGTATTTTGTTTCCCTGTTAGTGTACATAATCTTCCTCTCCTGTTAAACGTGATGCCGGGACAATCTTTTTCATTTAGCTGAATGTTTGTTTTATCTTCTGCTTTTTCATTTTTCCTTTTTTCTTTGTACTGATTTTGTATCATTCGTAACAAGAGAACATAATTGAACCTCATTCATATCTGTTCCTGTACATTTTAAAAGCTTTTTTTTTCACCCCCCCTTTATTATCATTTGTTTTTCCTAGAAAATTGATATGCCTCCTTTTGGTTTAAAATTTTGCAGCTTTGCCAATATCTTCTCTTTTCCCTTTCCTCTATTTCATGGTGAGTGCATTACTGGGTAAATTACGTAATTTTTTTTTTACTGTTTATTCTCTCTTTACATGTAAGCGCTGAAGCCATGGAAGCCATGGCTAAGACACATTGACTTCTTTTGTTCCAAGTATTTTGGACATGATATAAATCTGCCCGGCTGAATTTGAAATGAAATTAGCAAGCAACCGTTTTCTAGCTGCATTTTAGAATATCTGTGTTGAGTTGGTGCATTCTTTCAAGTTTTGCAGATAAGGGATTTCCATATTGCGAAAACGGATGAAGATATCGGTTTCTATGCTGGTTTTGTTGGTGAGATTGCATTCCACAAAATGGCAACGGTTGTGTCTTTATAATAAAGTAGTCCGGTTTGAGATTTTGGTCTTTATGATATTTGTTGACTGTTGTTCTTTGAAGGATCTGCATTTATGTTTGGGAGATTTTTGACTTCTGTTCTTTGGGGAATGATAGCTGATCGATATGGTCGTAAACCTGTAGTAATGTTTGGCACAGTCATAACGTTAGTACTTCTGACAGCTCTTACCTTTGTTGTAATTTTGAAGCTTTTGCATCTTGATGCACTTTTTCAAATTTCCATCCCTGCTCCGTGTATGATTTTGTGCTGTTTTGTTTTTGTTTTGTTTTTTGTTTTTTTTTTTAATTTAAGTTTTTAAAATTTTTAATTTTAATGATAATGAGGATAAGGAAGCTATTGATTATCATCTCAGGGTAATTTTCAACACACTTTTTGGACTCAGTACAAACTTTTGGATGGCACTTTCTACAAGGTTTCTACTTGGAAGTTTGTGTGGTATACTCGGCCCAATGAGGGTACGTCTCTAGTTTTTGCTAGTTGAATGGATGGCTTGCGGTTTATTGCAAGATTTTTTCTCTACAGTAATGAAACTCAACCGATAAGTTATGCTATTTTTTAGGCATATGTTTCAGAAATTTGCCGTAAAGAATATCAAGCTTTGGGAATGTCAATAGTAAGAACCTTTGTCCCTTCCGTTCGTTTTAGTTCTTCCTTGTGATAAGTGATTTAAAAGGAAGAGTAATTATATAGATTAGCACAGCATGGGGACTCGGATTAATCATTGGTCCGGCTCTTGGAGGTTACCTTGCACAGGTAATGTCTTTATACATGTAGAAATATGTTTTGTGTAAAATTTGAAGTTGTTTTTCGTTTTTATATTGTCTTTTGCCGATCTTGTTTGGTAGCCTGCGGATAAGTTTCCAAATGTATTTTCCCAAGAATCTCTGTTTGGGAGGTAAGTCATGATCTTTCTGTTTTCCGTTTCCATAGTTTCATGTCCTCTTTCTACCACATCTCATTTGTGCTTTTGGTTTTGAATTTCGTGTATACAGGTTTCCGTACTTGTTACCTTGCTCGTTGATATCGATCTTTGCACTTGGTGTAACTTTTATGTGCTGTTGGCTGCCGGTACGTTGAGATATCCATCTTATAAAACTTTTATCAAATCACCAATGTACCATGTTAAAAGTACGGCTACTTCCAAGGTAGATTAGACGACGTGGTGAAAACTGAAAAGAAAAGAGAGTGAAATTTATGATTCTTTCTTTTGGAAAAATGAGTGAGATAAGTAAAATGCATCTAGAACATAGAGTAAGGAGTCCTCCAAAAGCAACGTCAAAGAAGAGAGAAGAAGGAACATGCCTGTTATTAAAAAGTTATATTTTCATATGTTGTGCCGCTTGGCTTTGGACAATATATACATGGAACATCTCTTCTCTTTGCATGGTATTCATGTGCTGCTTTTTTCTCACCTACATTATAACGACCCGCCTAGCACATGCCGTTACCATACATACATACATATGGGGCTCATTGTACTAACTTACTTACATGAAAAACAGCGGAAATTTTTTTTTTTTTTTTTATACAGTGCCAACGAGCACATAACTGTACTTGAAAGGAATAAACAACATTAGGATAACAAACCGTATACTTAGAAAATATCAAAACGCGTAGCGGCATATTTTTCTACATTTCACAGTTCGCCCAGCTACGCTCCTCCATCTTGGCCACTCTACAATTTTTCCCACTGAAATTTTCTCTTCCTTTCCTTCTTCCCCGCACTCGGCCACAATCCAAGAAATGGGTTTCCAAATTTTCCAAAACTTTCTCTTGGTTTCTCTTGCTCGGATTTTAGAGAGAAAATTTGGCAAGAGTTTGGCTGATTTTTCCTATTTTTCAGCCCAAAAATCCGCCCTCCTCATGGGTATTTATAGGCATGGAGAACTTTGCCAAAATTCTAAAAATGACCCATGAAGACTTAAAATTTACATACTTGGCATGCAAGGTGGCCGGCCATTCCCTTGGAGAACAAGGCTAAGATGACCTCATCATGTTGACATCATTTAGGTGACATCACTATGCTTACATCACCAAATTTTCAAAATTTGCACTTTTGCCCCAAAAGCTAAAATTCTTGAAATTTTGTCCCCTAGGTGGCCGGTCACTTACTTGGAGAACAAGCCAAGCTTATTTCATCTTGATGACATCATTAAGCTTACATCACCAATATTTCAAAATTTGCACTTTAGCCCCTAAAGATAAAATTTTGGCATTTTTGCCCCTAAGGTGGCCGGCCATGTCATCTCTTCTAAAGCCTTTTTTGCTTTCTTTCCAAGCTTAATAATTCAATTATGATGTCATAATTTGAGTATAGGATGATGTCATCCTTATTAAGCCTTGTTTGGCTTTTCCTCAATATACCGTCCATTTTTAAGCTACACAGATATTTCTAATACTGTGTTCACTTAAATACAGTATTTTTATACTGTACTATAGTCCAAAATTTATCTGTGTAAAAACGGACAGTATAAATTTTTTTTTATTTTTTCAAGTCCTTTTTGTCCTTGATCCTTACTAGGTGTGCTTAATTTTCTAAGGTGGTTTTAATGCCTATCCAAGCTATCTTACCCATAATGTCGGGTTTTACAGTATCTTTTCCATATTGCATCACATAATACTGCAAAGTCAACCAGTTGACCACTCTTGGTCAAACTTTGACTTTCTTGGTCAAATTTGACTTTTTTGGTCAAAATTTGACTTTTTCGGTCAAAATTTGACTTTTTCGGTCAAACTTTGATTTTTTCAAAATTACGTACTTTTTCGTCCTTTTCGACTAAAAAGGGCGTTTGCTAGCCTTAGCAATCTATTTCGAGTCTTATTGAACCATAAGAACTCACAAACAGTATGAAAAACTCTTAACCGAACTTTTCCACAAATACCTCTATGGTATGCACATAATTCCTTTGAAAAGGAAACAATAACATAGAAATTCTAGGCATTACAATCTATGATCTATCCCCCTTAAAAATTTTCGTCCTCGAAAATTAGAATAAACTGGGGTAGTTCATTCTCATCTCATCTTCTAATTTTCAGGTTGTCTCTTCAACCTTGTGGTTTTGCCATAAAACCTTGATCATAGGAATAATTCTATTCCTTAAGACCTTCCTTCCCGATCCGAGATTTGAACTAGTTTCTCTTCATAAGTCAAGTCCATTTGAACCTCGACTAGTTCTTGTCTAAATACATGGGAAGAATCTGGTATACATTTCTTTTAGCATCTTTATGTGAACAACGTTATACATTGATGTTAATTCTAGCGGTAACGCAAACTCATAAGCTTAAGCTACCTTTCCAATCCTTTTAAGGATTTCATTCAGTCCTATATAACGAGGACTAAACTTTCTCTTTCGGCTAAACCTTATTGTTCCTTCCTTAGGAATAATCTCAATAAATACAGCATTTCCAACTTGGAATTTCTAAGAGCTGTCTATGTTCATTTATCGGCATAACTTTTCTGTCCGCTAAAAGTTATGTTGAGCCTCTACTTAATCCTCTTTGATATCATCAGTAGTCTTCTTGATGAAGTCTATTGTTGAAGTTGTTTCTATCCAACTTCCTGCCATTGGATAGGAGATTAACATTTCCTTTCATACTATGCTTCCGTTGAGGCCATACCAATCGAAGCATGATAACTTGTTACAAAAATTTCAAACAATGGCAGCTCTTGATTCTAATCCCTTTGAAATCCAAGACACATGATCTTAACTTATCCTCTAGTGTCTGGAAAGTTTGTGCTAACTGCTTATCCGTTTGGGGTGAAATGCCTTACTAAACCTTGATTTCAACCCCATGGCATCATGAATGCTCGTCCAAAATCGAGAAGTAAAGCGTCCATCACGATCGTCTCCAATCGATTTTGGCATTTCATGCTGTCTTGTAATCCGAGATATGCAGATTTCCGTCAATTTTCTATTGAAAAAGTGACCTTTATCGAAATGAAATGGGTTGATTTGGTTATTCTATCCTTAATAACCCAAATCGTACCATTCCCACTTGCAGTCCTCAGTAATCCTACTATGAAATCCATAGTAGTTTGCTCCTATTTCCATTCTAGAAGCTCTATTTTCTGAAATTTTCCTTAAGAATATCGGTAATCAGCCTTAACTTTCTGACAAGTTAGGCATTTCAACATGTATTCTAATACTTCATTCTTCATATTTGGCCACCAATTAACCTCTTAAAGGTGCTTGTACATCTTAAAATTTCCTAGGTGTACCAAATATGGTGTCTTATGTGTTTCCGATTTTATTTAATCCTTTAAAGATTCTCGTCGGAGACACAATTCCTCTCCTTAAAGTAAATAATACCAGTGGCGGAGGTCCTAACTCTTTGTTCTTTCCGCCCAAAAAATTACACTTTTAGCAAAAAGGAATACTTTCCTTGATGCAACTTAATGGTCTCTAACCAAATAGACTAGAGAGTCACAGTGGCGACTCCCTGTCCTTAATTCTCAACAGCGTAGCCAACTTTCTTAGTGTCCATATCACGTTCGAACAGTCGTCTTGGAGATATCTGACTCCTTGGCCCTGAGCTGATGATGGCCTGCTCGCAGGTCGACTTTCAAAAATACTACCGCTCCCTGGCGTTGACTGAAAAGATCATCGATCTTTGAAAAGGATATTCGTTCCCAATCATAATCTCGTAACTTCACGTGAAGCTTCCTAGCTTAGCGGTTGCCATACTGTAAGATGCTTCCGATATTAGTGCGGCTCTAAGCAGCAACTCAATTTCGAAATCTTTCGTTCTGGCGGGGTTCTGGTAAGTCCTTCATTGCTGAAGTTAATCCGGTTGTTGAGCTCTGCAACTGTTCGTAAAGTTAAACTTCTCATTGTCATCTCGCAACGTCTTATATTTCCGAAAGCGTTGTAATCTCCTAAGAAATCCATTTCTAAGATCACATCGAAATTCATAAGCTTGATTGCGATGAGATCTACAAACAATTCTTTGCCATAGATAAATATGGAAATATTTCGAATCCAACAAATTGGACTACAAAAGCTCTCCAAAAGGCAAAGAAATTCTTGAAAAGCTGTTTTAAACTATTTACACTACTTCCTATTTTCTGGGCAAACTCTTAAAATACAATAAGTGAGTAGCACCAGAATCATATAATACGGTAACGTCATATGTGGCGATAAGATAAATTTCAGAATTTCTATGTTATTGTTTCCTTTTCAAAGGAATTATGTGCATACCGTAGAGGTATTTGTGGAAAAGCTCGGTTAAGAGTTTTTCATACTGTTTGTGAGTTCTTATGGTTCAAGAAGACTCGAAATAGATTGCTAAGGCTAGCAAACGCCCTTTTTAGTCGAAAAGGACGAAAAAATACGTAATTTTGAAAAAGTCAAAGTTTGACCGAAAAAGTCAAATTTGACCAAGAAAGTCAAAGTTTGACCAAGAGTGGTCAACTGGTTGACTTTGCAGTATTATGTGATGCAATATGGAAAAGATACTGTAACACCCGACATTATAGGTAAGATAGCTTGAATAGGCATTAAAACCACCTTAGAAAATCAAGTACACCTAGTAAGGATCAAGGGCAAAAAGGACTTGAAAAATAAGAAAAAAATTTATCCTGTCCGTTTTTATACAGATAAATTTTGGACTATAGTACAGTATAAAAATATTGTGTTTAAGTGAACACAGTATTAGAAATATCTGTGTAGCTTAAAAATGGACGGTATATTGAAGAAAAGCCAAACAAGACTTAATAAGGATGACATCATCCTATACTCAAATTATGACATCATAATTGAATTATTAAGCTTGGAAAGAAAGCAAAGAAGGCTCTAGAAGAGATGACATGGCCGGCCACCTCAGGGCAAAAATGCCAAAATTTTATCTTTAGGGGCTAAAGTGCAAATTTTGGAAAACTTGGTGATGTAAGTGTAGTGATGTCATCAAGGTGAGATAAGCTTGGCTTGTTCTCCAAGTAAGTGACCAGCCACCTAGGGGGCAAAATTTCAAGAATTTTAGCTTTTGGGGCAAAAGTGCAAATTTTGAAAATTTGGTGATGTAAACATAGTGATGTCACCTAGATGATGTCACCATGATGAGGTCATCTTAGCCTTGTTCTCTAAGGGAATGGCCGGCCACCTTGCATGCCAGTGTGTAAATTTTAAGTCTTCATGGGTCAATTTTTAGAATTTTGGCAAAGTTCTCCAGGCATATAAATACCCATGAGGGGGGCGGATTTTTGGGCTGAAAAATAGGAAAAATCAGCCAAACTCTTGCCAAATTTTCTCTCTAAAATCCGACCAAGAGAAACCAAGAGAAACTTTTGGAAAATTTGGAAACCCATTTCTTGGATTGTGGCCGAGTGTGGGGAAGGAGGAAAGGAAGAGAAAATTTCAGTGGGAAAAATTGTAGAGTGGCCAAGATGGAGGAGCGTGGCAGGCGAACTGTGAAATGTGGGAAAATATGCCGCTACGCATTTTGATCTTTTCTAAGTATACGGTTTGTTATCCTAATGTTGTTCATTCCTTTCAAGTACAGTTATGTGCTCGTTGGCACTGTATAAAAAAAAAAAAATTTCCGCTGTTTTTCATGTAAGTAAGTTAGTACAATGAGCCCCATATGTATGTATGTATGGTAACGGCCTATGCTAGGCGGGTCATTACAT
>CM046387.1:11621274-11671274 GCA_025413485.1 Ficus microcarpa
ACATGGTGCTGTTCCGGTGTCAAAACAAGGACAAGAAAATACTATCCTACTACGATGCTTACCATGTTTGTTATGATTGTCGGCTTTAGGAAACACTTCACTTTCATGCTAAAATGGAAGAAGAGCATGAAGAATTTTGCAGTTCATCCAAGACCACCACATATGGGACTGATTGGAAAGAAAATTTGCAAGATTCTGAGGAAACCTGTCCAACATCTCAGCAAAGTGTTCTTAAGAACTGGCCACTATTGTCATCTATTATAGTATATTGTGTTTTCCAGCTTCATGACATGGCTTACTCCGAGGTAATAAAACCTTTTATTTCCATTTAACTCTATTGAATGTTCAGAATCTTCTACGGTTCTTGTTTTCTCATTTCCTGGATACTCTTTTTCAGATTTTTCCACTATGGGCTGTTAGTCCTAAGGACCATGGCGGTTTAAACTACTCAAGTTCGGAGGTTGGTGGGTTCTTGCAATTTCAGGTACACGACAATAAATGTTACATATTCACCAAAATGCTGTCGGTGACATTTGGTTTTGTTTCCAAGCATTTTTGGAAATGTTTCTGCACTTGTTTTCTCATTTCCGTTTTCATTCTTAAGGGCTATAAAACTGAACGCATATTTTCAGAAACATAGCCAAACACAATTCACCTTTTTTTATACCCAAATCAATCTCTCTAAAAACATAACCAATCACAATTTCAAAAACAATCTCAGAACGGTATTCTCATTTCTATTTTCATACCAAAACCAAAATCATTTCTGAAACAAATGAAAACAACACCAAATACCACCATCTTTTCCTTGGTTTGGGTGGCCTTTCAATAGGGGATAGACATTCTGCCTTTACACAGATTCCTTTTTATTTTTTGTATTTTTATTTTGATTGATCTCATTTTAAAACCTTATTTTAAAAATAAACAATTATGAACAGGAACGTAATAATTTGATGACTAGATAACTTAGATAGTCATGCAAAACATCAACAAACAGAAACGTACATTTTCAATCTCTTGGAGCAAAGGTTAAGGAACTACCTGGTCCAAGACCATTGATTTGCAGAATCTGGATGAGACGATTTAGTAAAACCAGGAGGAAATATCACAAAGCAGCTAACATTTTCTTATGGAGATTAGCTTCTCCTCTCATATTTTGTATGTACTTTACATTTACCTTTAACACAGTTAAGTTTCTAATAGGAAAATAAAAACGGAAAAAAGAAAACTAATATTCCAAGTTCTAAAGCCATATATTTACGAATAAAACTTCATCCTCTATATGTACACTGACATATGACAACATCATATCTTCTTACAAATTCCAAATGCTGATTTTCTCTGAAAATCTTCTAGGATTTGGTCTGCTATTCTTTCAGTTAATTGGGTACCCCCGGATGGAGAAGACATTTGGGCCTGTAGTGTTGTCTCGAATTGGTGCGGTATGCTTGTTAACATTATTTGACTGGTTGAATTCTTTGCCATCAAATGAATTTATTCTTAATTAAGTCCTTGGTTTCATGTTAAGGTTGTTACAATAGCATTGCTGTCAAGTTATCCTTTTATAGCGATGTTATCTGGAGTCACCCTCACACTAATGATTAATTGTGCATCTCTGCTGAAGAACGTGATATCAGTAAGTGCGCCCACGAACTGAAAAACTTCTAGTTTTCATTTTTTGCCTATGGTTATAATGCTGGACGCATTGCTCTTTTGTGAGATCGGATTATGCATAACTGCATCTTTAGTGAAGAAATGTGGTCACTTCTGTTCTTATGCAAAAGAAATTTGGTTGTCTTAGCTACTTAATTCTAAATAGCACAGAATAATTTCAGATGCGATTTTTATGTTCATCTTTTACGTATCACCAGGTTAGCATTACTACAGGATTGTTTCTACTGCAAAATAGAGCTGTGGTAATACATTCGTCTGCCTTTCTTCTATGTAATAAATATTTTCGGTTTAATCCGACACTCCCTCATCTTTGCTGACGTTGTTTTTATCAACTGCATCTCTAATACTGACGTACAAAAGACCCAAAGGCAAAGAGGAGTGGCAAATGGCATAGCCATGTCTGCCATGTCTCTGTTCAAAGCAATCGGTCCGGCTGGTGGAGGTGCAATGTACGTGTTATCAGAAATAAACTTTTTGCTTTTATTTTTCCTTTTGTTCGGACTTTGAAGCTGTTAACTTTGCGTTTGCACTACCTTCTAAACATTTTTTGGAAAGCCTAATTTATATATCATTTTTTTAGCCACAAAGTAAGAAGGAACCATTAGTCTCTTTCTCTTTTGTACAAGCGGATTAATCTGTTTAACCAACCAATAGTATGATTTTAAAGGCAGTTATTGGGGATTTCGCGGCGAATTTGTCCTAGATAAAGCTTGCACGATCATGCAATTATTCTGTGAATCTTTAGATGTCCTTGTTATGGTACAACACGTTTTAGTTAACCACATCTTCTTACTGCATTTCCTTATTTTTAATCTAAAATGCCCTTAAATGTCCGAGAATGTGCATCAACCACAACTCTAGTTCCGTACCTGTTCTTCTAAATTGTACTTTGCTACCCCGATCAGCTTTTCACCAGTCAGTTTCTCAACTTAATTATAATCCAGCAACAGTACCCGTATTCCTCAACAGTAGTGAGAAGATAATAGTAGTGAGAAGATAATGACCTATTCCTCAACTAAAAACCAATTCGGTCATTTACATGATGTAGAATAATAATATCGACTCATAACAGTTCCCACATTCTTTTATAATTCATGAACTTTAATTTAATTATAATTTTTCCGTCTTGATTATTTGCAGGTTTTCTTGGGCTCAAAAGCGTCGAAATGCATCCTTTCTTCCTGGTAATGTCATTCTAATTTGTTGTGTTCACTGCACATATATCATAATCTTCTCACTTTAGTTTAGTTTAGTTTTTTGTTTTATCCCTTCTGATATGATTTATTCCCTGTTTCTTATCTACTTGTTTACTAGTTTTATGTCCCGCCGCCCCTCCATGTTGCAATTTATTTAAAAGCATGGCAATCAAGATGACACACACAGCAAGTTAAGATGAAGGGCGAAAAATAATACTATGAAAAGAGTCCTCATAGAATAATCCAACCAGTGACGTAGCTAGAGAAGGCCTTTGGGGGGCTCAACTTTTCTTTTTTCAAAAAATACCCTACTATTTTGAAGAAAATTTCATAATAGGCCCCCCTAAATTTGAAAAATTGCACGTAATCTCCTCTAATTATCATTACATAGTGTTAGCCCCCCTAATGAATACGTCTGGCTTCGTCATTGAATCCAACTATAGAATGGAAAATCGGACCTTTGTAAACTATGGAACCAACAATTATTATTATTTTCAATTTTCATGGAGTTTTACAGTAGTCTTTCTAAAGCCTAGCTTGCATGTTCATAATGGCTGTTTTGATTGATTTGCAGGTGATCATATGGTTTTCTTCATTCTGAATGTTGTTGAGGTCATTGCTCTGATAATGACCTTCAAACCTTTTCTAGCTCTACCTGATGACTTTTTGTAGCTCCATTTTCATTTTTTCTTTTGTCTCTCTCTCTCTCTCTCTCTCCAAAAGTTTTAAATGGTCCAACTGGTTAAAATAGAACTGCCCAAACACATTTTTTTTTCTCAGTTATTCGTTTATGTTTGTGTCATTTCAATGAGAGAATTTGCAAATTTTTAGTTTATTTTAGTTGTTTATTTATTTATTTTGTGAACATTGTTATTAGAATGGAAAAGGATTTCATTCAATCAGAATCAAAAGACTCGATGACTATATCCGAAATACATGGTGGAACCTCCTTTAACAAGGGTTGGTCACAATCACAAACAAGGGAAAAAGTACTACGCGTTAGTGTGGGCTTGCCTTTTTAATACGGAGAAACATGGCAACAAGAGCCGCCACCAAATAAATCTAACAACTTGGAAACGTCATCGCAACAGTGTTGGTTTAGAAAATCATTGCAGCGGAAAATATGCAGAAAGATTGAAGATTATCTAATCTGTATAATGAAAATTTTCGTAAAACTTTTATCAGTACTTTGTAGACATATTGATTTAATATGTAATACATGCATGAAATAAGAATATCACCATTATTTGATTAGGTCAATAAGATCCAAGACACTAAGTTTTTCACGTCTAATCTCAGTAGGTACTATTTTAACAGATGTGTGGGTGACTTTATTAATTTGTTATGATCACTGGTGCAAAAAAGCCAAACCTAAAAATAAAATTATCCATTGCATTTTTTACTTTTCTCATGTGTTGAGAATTAAAAATAAGGCTTTTTTGCACTAGTGCATCTTGAACTTATCGCATAGTAACAATTTATATTTTGAACATTTAATTTTGGTAATTTACATCATGAACTTACAAATTTGTAAATTTACCTCTTATTGTTTACAATGTTAGTCTTTTGAAGGAAATTGATATGTGAATTTGTACATAAGTCGTTAACTAATGACATGAATGCCATTTTTATCTATTTCAACTTAAATTTATTTATATTAAGATCTTTAGGTAAATATTATAAAAATAGAAAACTTTCAATTAACTTTATTTTAAATATAAATTTGGGTTAATATTGATTATAAATGACCTTTTATACTCTTTATTAGCAACCTATATAAGTCAAGTGTCAATTTTCAAAAAAAAAAAAAAAAAATCACATTGTAATCAATGAGAGGTTAATTGCTACAGATTTATAAGTTCAGTGTACAAATTTAACCACCCATGCCTTCTAATGGTATGAGACTTCTTAGGATGAGCCCAAGAGCAAAATCGTAGGGGCAATGGTGATTGAGCATATCGGTAATCTGGCATGCAAGTTAGATTTGCCATGGGAGATGGCATCTATCCACAATGTATTTCTTGTCTTGATGTTGAAGAAGTATGTACAGATCCATCTCACGTCATCTAACCGCCATTGATTCAAATTCAAGAGAATATGAGTTACAAAGAGAAACTGGTCAAGATTCTGGATCGAAAGACGAAGACCTTGAGGAGCAAAGAGATTCCCATCGTAAAAGTTCTTTGGCGTAATCATAAGATAGAGGAAGCTCTATGGGAGCGAGAAAATGCTATGAGAATGTATTACCCGAAATTATTCTAAGTTTTGAGGATGAAACTTTTATAAGGTAAAATGTAGCAATGGAGAAGTTTTGAGCAGAAACGGGATGATATGTGATAGGAAAACATGAAAAGAGATTATGGGATGAATACTTTTAACTTCAAACAAAGTTTTAGGACTTTGGTTTATTATTATTATTTTGATTGAAGGATTAATATGGTTTTTCTTAAATTTTATTTTGTGATATGGTTTTTAAAATTTATATTAATTATGAAAGTTTATATTATATTGTAAGTATATTTTTATATTCCAAATTGTGATTTGACATTACATTACTCTTATTTTAAATTGTTTTGGACTTTGTTAAATTGTTAGGGTGCTTAATGATTAGAAGATTTTAGCAGGAAAAGGAGTAAGAAAGTAACGCAACTATGAAACAATAATCAATACTCCTCGATGTCCTCTATAAGAAGGTTATGTTGAATGCGGTTTTTTTGTTTTAGTATTTATGTGGGAAATGACCTTGACTCTTGATGAATTATCCTTACTGCAAACTAATGATTTTCATACCGACATTAAGATTAGTTTAGTAAGGCAAGAGCGGGCTAATTTGTAATGCAGTTAATCCAATATAGTTAGGAGACAATCGAGAAATTTTGTAATGTAATGTATGTTTTTGTAATAATTGTTGTACATTATGATACAAATTAATTACTGATTAGCTATCATTTCAATTAGGGCTGTGCAACGAATAACACGTGGGATTTGTCACTTGTGGGAAATGGCAAATCGCAGAAATTAAAAAAAAAAATTCATTCAAAACTTTCCACGATCGTTTTCATGGAAAACGGTCGTTTTAAATTGTAACGTCCCAAACGCTAACTAACAATAATTTTAGGAAATTAACAGTAGAATTAAAATGGGTAATGTGATTAGATAACAACTTCTTAATTCTAATGTTATGTTGAGTTATTTTTACAGGTGACGCAACGAGAACTCGATGTGCTAGAACAAAGTTCATGTCAAATTGATAAATTTTTCTTATAATGATTTGATGAATTTATGTGACAATTTTTTTTAGTATATAAAGGGATATGTATATGTCTATATAATATGTTATGATTATATTCTGCTAGCTATACTTATATTTATGTATAATTAGTTGTATATATATATGAAGGTTATATATATATGGTATGTAGTATTTGTGATGAAGTTAATGTTTAAAAAAAAAATGTGTTATCCAAAAAATACATATTTTATATGATGTTCATAAGCTTTCTAATGCCTACTCATTTGTGCAAATCCAATATCAGAGTAAGAAGTTATGACCAGTATACTATTCGAATACCTGCTAGTCACCAACCAGTTTACCATGTGTGATTTTAGGTGCGAAAATTCTAAAAGTTAACCTAGTTGTTTCCTTTTCCTCCCACACATTTTTACACCCTAATAACAGCTATTCCACAGCTATTAAGAGACAATTAAACCAAAGGATTCAATCCCAATTAATTCCAAAATTTATTTGGGATTAAATTACTCACAAATTAGTTTATAATTTTCAAAATTTTTCTTTTTACATGCTCTCTCTCTCTCACTTCCCTAGCCTCCCTTTCCCTTTCTTTCCCATTCTCTTTGTATGCCCTCCCTGCTCCTCTCTCACACACAAATAGAAGGAAAAAAAAAAAATCCGCCAAACCTCCAAATTCTTTCAAGCCAAAATCAAAAGATTTCAAGGTATGTTTCAGTATTGTTTAATGATGAGGATGATTTTGTTGTTTGTTTTAGTTTGGGATTCTTTGAGGGGTTGAATGATTTTCTTGATGAGTGTCTTCATGTGAGTTTGAGGAGAGGATGAGAAATATTTACCGAATAATGATCGAAAGAATGACGATATGGTTGATTTTGTGAACAAGATGAAATTAGGGTTTTTGATTTCTTGATTTATGATTTCATTGGTATGGTGATTGAATAATTTTATGTGTTAGAAACATGTCTTAGGGCTATTTCATGTGTGTGTATGTGTTTGAATCATATACATTGTGATGATAATTTTTTTAAATATATTTTTAATGATTTTCGGATTTGACCACAGCTACTGAAATTTTTAGATTTTATGATAAGTATTCAAAACTACTTTTAAGGATGCAAACAGCCTCCATTTTTAACAAATTTGGTATTGTTGGAAATCCATGGATGTCTATTTTCATTTGAAATTAGTTTCATATCATTTGGAAATATATGTGAATTTTTATGATTTTTCAAAGAGGCAGAGGTCTGGATGCCAGATTTTATACAATTTTAGCACTTTATTTTCAAAACTGTTTTTGAGGATCCAAACGGTCTCCATTTTTAACAAATTTGATATTGTTAGAAAACTATGGATGTTTATTTTTATTTGGAATCAGTTTTAGATCATTTGAAGATATATGTGAATTTTTGTAATTTTTCAAATAGGTAGAGGTCCAGCTGCTAGTTTCGGTAAAATTTTAGAAATCTAATTCAAAACCATTTTGAGGGTCTAGACGGTCTTTATTTTTTATGAATTAGGTACCATGAGAAAGATTTGGATGTCTACTTTCGTTTAAAATTAGTTTTAGAACATTTGGAATCATGTATAAATTTTTATGAATTTTTGAAAGGACAAAGGTCTGACTAGCAGATTTTGTAAAGATTTAAAATTTCATGAAATTGTTCAATTTTTGTATTGTGTGTTATTGAATGATGAAATGGGCTTTTTAGGTACCACTATGATATGATAGATGTATTTGATGAATTATTATGAGTTTTTGTTGATTTTATTATATTTATTACTTTTGGCATGAACGGTTCTAAAGGCGAGCACCCGAGATCTGAATCGCACGTCACCATCTAAAAATTTTAAAAGGTTAAGTAAGGCATTTATGTAAGTACAATCTCACCTGTAACATGAATAAAAGATTTGAAAGTATATGTTTTGATGTTGATGATGATGTTATGATGTTCTTAAATAACATTTCTCCTATGATGATGTTTTGATGAAAAGTATTCATATGGTACGTATATGTATTTTATGTTTTAAAATAACGTTGTACATCCTTGATGATGATGATGATGATGTTGTCTGGTAAGCGGACTTTTATCACCGTTGGTTTGGGATTTGCTACCCCAATCCTTCCGTGACTAGCGCGCTATGATGGTATAACACCGGGCCCAATATATGACGGTTTTAAAAGTTATACATTTTTAAATGATGTTAATATTTATGATGATAAAAGAAAAATGTTTATTTACATTTGTGGGATTTAAGTGTCTTACTAAACTCTTGTTTATATAAGTTAATTCATGTTGCAGATAAAGGAAAGAGTAATATATAGTGTTGGAGGAGTTTGGAGCGGATAGCGGGACGAAATGTGATAAGAAAACGGGAGGAATGATCATGAGATAGATATTTTTAATTTCAAATAAAGTTTTGAGACTTTAGTTCATTATTATTTGATTGGATGTTTCATATGGATTTAAATATTATTTCATGAATTGGGTTTTAAAAAAAATAAATATAAATTAATTATGAAGTTTAATTTTGATATAGTTTAAAAAAAATTTTATGGAGTTTTCTAAAATTATCTAAGTAAAGTTTTCCATTATGTAAAGATTTTTATTTCAAGCTTAATAATTTCTGTAATTTTATAAGAAATGAATGATTAAATAAGAAGTTAACTATAACGATCCATGAGGAGTCGTTACATAAATTGACATAATAAGATAGTTTTCAGTAAAAACCGTCATGGAAACTCCTTCTTTTATCTATATTTGGCACTAGTTTTGTCTATTCCACAAAGGTTAAAAAACTGTCGTCGTATCTCTCTGTGACGGTTTAAAACAGTCGTATATCCATTTCAGGTCAAATAAACTATCATGCACAGTTAGAAGGATTGTCTGATCTGTCATTCCCCTTGACAGGGTTGAACACAAATCAGAATGAAGTTTTATCTTTTCATCCTTGTGCTCAGGTTCTAGAACATGGTGTGGATAAGCATTCTTTGATGTTTTCCCCGCCTTTAGGTAACTTTGTTTTAATGCGTTATCAAGCAACATGTAGAGTTGGACTTCCGATCCAGGGATTTTACCAGTTGCCAATGGTCTCTGAAGACAAAGGTGCATTTTTGTTCAAATTGCGGCTTATGGAAGGTTACAAGTCACCCCTGACAATGGAGTTCTGTACTGTCGCAATGCCCTTCCCTAGGAGAAGAATCATATCCTTTGACGGGGCTCCTTCAATTGGAACAGTGTCAACTATAGAACATTCAGTTGAATGGAAAATCTTAACAAGGGGGCGGGGCCTCAGCGGGAAAAGCATCGAGGCAACTTTCCCTGGAACAATGCAGTTTGTGCCTTCGCAAATTCAAAGATTGCCTTCTAATTTAGCCTCTGGTAGTGTAATATTCAACTTTTTCAATGTACATTTTTCCTTCTATGGAACTAATTTTCATATTATGAAGGTAATTATGAAAAAGCTCGGTTTAGGACTTTTGAAAGATTTTGTGAGTTTTAATAGGTCGAGAAGACTCAAAATTAATTTCTAAGCTCGAAAACGGACATTTCAAGTCGAAAGGGCCGTAACAGTGCACGATTTGACGAAAGTCAACTTTGATCGAAAAAGTCAAAGTTTGACTGACGAAAGTCAAAGGGTTGACTTTACGAGATTTTAAAGTACAAGTATGCAAAGAGTATCGAGAATAATGTTTTGTGAACTATATAGCAAGAATAGGCCGTAAAATGTCCATAGAAAATCAAGCACACCAAGTTAAAATTAAGGGCAAAAGGGGTTCGAAATTAAGAGAAAAATTATACGGCCCGAAAATTCACACAGATAAATTTTTGTACTTCGGTACGATATAAAAATATTGTGTTTTGGTGAACCACAATATTAGGATTATCTGTGTAGCACAAAAAAATGGGTTTCTTTGGAGACAAGAAAGCCAAACAAAGCCTTGGAAGAGTATGTGGAAGATGACCTCATGGGATTTCCTTGCAATGACATCACCATCCACTAACCAAGCTTGAAGATGTGGAGCCTTCTCCTCCACTCAAAAGTTCGGCAACACTAGGGGAAAAGAAGGAATGAGCAAAAATTTTGGGGCCAAAATAGATTAACCCAAAGCTTCCAAATGCCTATAAATACCCCCCATTTGGCCCTATTCATTTTTATTGAAAAAGTGAGTGAAACTCTTGCAAATTTTCCTTGGAAAATTTGGCAGCCAAGGAGAGTGAGAGAGAGGAGTGAAAAACCAAAATTATTTGAGGGCTTTTGTTCCTTGAGGGTCGAATTTGGGTTAGGAAAAGCTAGAGCAAGTTTGAGAAAAATTTTGTGGGTATTGTGTGTGTGTGGCCGAAGAAGAGAGGGAAGGAAAGGGTAAGTGGAAGTTGAAATTTTTTTGGGGCTTTTGACCAAGGAGTGCTCGGCTTTGGAGAGGAGAAATCCGAGAGCCAACCGAAAAATTTTGGGGTCCCATAGGAGGAGTGGCCGTGGGTCTAGGAGCAAGGGAGGAGGAAGAGAAAATTTGGGACCAAACTTTAGTTTTGGTCAAGGTAATTTCTAGAACCCTAACCCTCCTTATTTTGAGCTTAATTTCAAATTTAATTTGAGGTTTCAATTAGGTTGTAAGGACTTAAGTCCATTTATGGTTTTATGCCCTAGTTTGGTGTGTGCTTGATTTGTTAGATCTAGGATGATATTGGCTTGATTCTTGCTTGATTTATGTTTGATTGATGATTGATGATTGATTTTCATGCTAGAAGACTTAGGTTTTATGTCCCCAAGTGTGGCCGAAAAATCTGCCCTAGGCAGCCATGGAAGCATGTTAGTTTAGGGAGCCAATGTTGATGCATGTTTGTGTTGTATGCAATGTTAGAACCAAAGCAACCTTAGGTTTATGATTTTGAATCTGGGTTGCATGGACTATATGGGACGGCTAATGGGATCCAATGGGACGTTAGAAACATTGTGTGTTTGGCTACTAGGCTCCCGAAGTGGTCGGTCGAGATAGATTCGCGAAATAGGACGTAAACCGGACGTAAACCCAAAACTGCCAAATTCGGATTCGAATCTAGCCAGTTTCGGAAAAGTGAAATTTCAAGGCCTCTAGAGGCCGAACGGGGTAAAACTCAAAACATGAAAGTTGCTCAGAATGATTTTTACTAGAGATCAGCGCGAACAGAATCTCGAAATGAGGCTCCAACAGCCTCCGTTTTCACCAAAACCCGTGGCTGATCCCCCAGACCCAATTTTTCAGGGTCAGCCGATTTCAAACGAAAACTGGTACTAATACAGGCAGAACTGGATTTTTCCCAAAACATAAAAGTTTTAGCATTTTTCGAGAGCTACAACTTTCATGAAGAAAAGTTTTTTAGATTCCCAACGGATTTTTAAATTGGGTGCGTTATATGAAAGGTGCGCAGGGAATTCGAAAATTCCTGCACCTTAGTTTTATAAATATTTTCTAAAAACTGTAAAGTGTTTTTAAATCGTTGTTTTAACTACGAAAACTATTCCAAAGGCAGTTTCGACCCTAAACGACATTTACAAAGAGTTATTTCAAAGATCGAAATTTCATAAAGAGTTTTAAGGATTTTTAAGTAAAATCTTTTACTAGTGCAAAAGGAAAGAAAATTGAATATTAAGATAAGAAAATGGAGTTTTGAGATAAGAAATGAAATTTCAAGATAAAAATGGTAATCAAGCCGATTACAGGCCGTAGCCGGAAATAGGACCCGAGTTACAGGGCTTAGCCCCAAAAGCCCAAAATTGACAAGGGTTGACAAATAGTTGACCAAATGTTAACCTTGGTTGACTCAACAAGTAGATAAGAGTAACGTTAAGGGTTATCCAACGTAACCCTAAAGGCTACCATAATTTAGAAATGGGCCAAGAAAAGTGGGTGAAGGCCATTGACAAATAAGCTATAATGTTATAGTAAAGCCCAAGGTTTTGAGGAAAGCCCAGCAGTAAAATCAAGATCTAGCCTAAGAGGTTACCCAACGTAGCCTCTTAAAGGGATAATCAAGATTCGGATTATTCCCAAACAGTAAAAAGGCCTAATTGGACCAAGTCAGATATCAGTAGGGGACATATAACTGTGTTTTAGTAGGTATGTTGATTAGGACACCAACATTCTACAACAAGAAGCAGAATCTCACCTATGTCATTTCTCAAGCAGGGGAAGACCTGCAGCTGTGCCCGGAGGCAAGACAGCTACAAATCGGACATAGAGAGAGAGGTAAGTACAACTCTGCCTACAGCATAGGCTTTAGTTGCTATTTGCTAAAGTATGTTAAATGTATGCTAATGGTGCATGTAACTGTATGCTATGTGATGCTTTGCAATGTGCTAATTTTCATGCTATATGTGCTAATATGCCATGTGATATGATGATTAATAGAAAGCATGTTAAGTCAGCTTTTAATGCTAGTATGAGTTAGGATTATGTGACATCACGATACATGCTCACAAATCTCTATAAGACTATCAGCTTAAGAATGAGATAAAGAAAAGATAAGAAAAGGAAAAGAAGGCAAGCGAGCTTGCCGGTGTAGTACCACCCTCCGAGTTCGGGTAGGACTATGGTGTGAGTTGGATTGGACTGGCCGCCCCAACCATTCCATAGTTAGGCGCCGGATACGAACACCAAGGTAAGGGCCCTAAGAGAAAGATAAGAAAGATAAGGAAAGTAAAATGAGCATAACTGGACTATGCATATGCTAGGCATTGTAGGTTATGCTATTATGAATGATTGTGTTTTGTTATGTATGTTAAGTTAGAATTGTATACGATATGGTTATGTGTATGTCACGGACGAGACAGTTGTACTTGTTGAGCGAAAGCTCACTGTCTTACGTCTATGCTGTAGGTAAGCAGCCTGTCAGCAATGCTTGATGCAAGGTGGCGGACCGTGGCGAGGCGCATTGTGAAATCGTGGGATATTCAGCCGCTACGCGTTTTGAAACTTAAGTACTTATGTTATGTATATATGTTTATTCAAGACATCTCTTTTAAGATTGCACGTTTTAATTTGTGTATATATAAAAAAAAAAAAAAAAAAATTTCCGTTGTGTTTTGGCCCAATATGTAAGCATGTAAGTAAGGTAACGGCCTGTGCTAGGCGGGTCGTTACAGGTAGCATAGCTGATGAAGATAGTAATATCGAGACAGATGGTTCTAGTGTATGCTTTAAATTAGAAAGTTCTAAAGAGACCAAAAAAAATAAAAAAAAAGATTCCCATTAACGCTTCATTCTCATGACAATCACTACTACAACAGAACTTCCTTCTTGGTCTCATCACAAAAGACTAGAAATCTCAAAATCAATTTCCAAACACCACCCAATTAATGCATAATCTTCATCTTCACTTCTATCACTACCTCCAAAATCCAAATCCAATGGACTCAACAACAGCCTCTCAGCTCTTTATTTTCCTCCTAGCTAATACTTCTCTCTGCCACATTCTCTTCGACCACTTCTCACCTCCTCCCGAAAGAAGCCCTCTTCACAGCCTCGAGCCATCTCCCACTCACCCCCACCACCATTAACACCCACCTCCAAATCCTCCATTCCCTACACCTATTACGAAGCCCGATTCCCCACTTCACCTCTCCCCCAAACCCCACTCCTAATTTGGCTCCAAGGCGGCCCTGGCTGCTCTTCCATGCTCGGCAACTTCTTCGAGCCTGGCCCTTAGATCCTCACCTCCCACAACACCACCTTCTCCCTCCACCCAAACCCTGCCTCCTAGAATCACCTTTTCGGTCTCCTCTGCCCCTACAACCCGGTCGGTACGCGCTTCAGCATTGCCATCAATACCAAAGACATCCCGAGAGACCAACAGAATGTAGCTCAACACCTCTACGTGGCGATCACCGAGTTCATGGAGCTGAACCCCACGTTCAAATCTCGGCCCGTTTATATCACTGGTGAGAGCTATGTCGGGAAGTACGTCCCAGCGATCGGGTAATACATCATGCAGAAGAATGACCGGTTTTTGGTTAATCTAAAGGGAGTTGCTATAGGAAACGGATTGACTGACTCGGTTGTACAAGTGGGGACTCATGCAGTGAATGCTTACTTCTCCGGTTTGATCAACAAGAGGCAATGGAGAGAATTGGAGGAGCTTCAATCGGAGGCGGTAAGATTGGTGAAAGCCGAGAAATGGAGAAAGGCCACAAGCGTGAGAAGTAAGATCTTGGATAGGGTGTAGAACATGACTGGCTTAGCCATATTGTACGACATCACCTAGAATGAACCGGACGGGGATGACTTGGTTGAGGACTCCTTGCGAGACGATAGCATTACGAAGGCATTGGGAGTGGAGGGGAGTGTCGTTTTCGAGAAGTGTAGTCGGGTGGTGAGGAGGGTCATGGATGAGGACTTTGATGAAGAGTGCCAGGTACATGGTGGAGTCTTTGGTGAAGAGGAGTAAGGTTTTGTTGTACCAAGGGAGTTTGGACATGAGGTTTGCTGTCATTTCGAGTGAGGCGTGGATCAAAACGATGAGGTGGGAAGGGATCGAGAGGCTTTTGTCCGCGGATCGTAAGGTTTGGAGAGTGAATGGGGAGCTTGCTGGTTATTTGCAGAGGTGGGGGAGTTTGAGCAATGTCATCGTTTGGGGGCCGGACATTTTGTGTTTCAGACCAGCTGTTGAGATCGCATGCTATGAATGAAGACGGGGTTTTGGACAGAGGCTATTTTGGGAGTGACCAAGAGGAATATGCCTTAAAAAATTTGTGTTTAGGAGTTGATATCAAGTGATTTCACAAATAAACTGTCATTTAGTAATTGTTGTATTAAGAAATATATATATATATTTATTTATATTTTAGTTTGTACTTTTCATGTTGTTTGGTCAAAATCTAACCGTTCAGAATTATGTGATAGCGATTTGCTATTTTCATATCCAACCACATGATTCTCCTCCTTGAAGTTATTGTTAAGCTGTTTTGGTTGATTTAGTGGTTGTATCAGTTTGCGACGCGAATCATTGTGAGCTTTCAAGGTGATTGTGAATTGAAGGCTCAACCTATAATGACCACTGAAATGAACAAAATGAGCACAGCATACACAGAAAGCAAATGACAAAAGTTTACATGATTTGGACACGCCATGTACAAATTATGAGAGTTCTTGCTTCAGTGCCATATGCTCAGTATCAAATTTTTTACTCTTACAACAGTGTCTCTTTGGAATATAATACAACAATGCTGAGCGATATATTGCAATCTCGAACTTTCTGTTTGAACCGGCATCAAAGGGCGAAATTCAAGCTTTGATCATTCGTAAACAAGTTCAATTACTCAAAATAGTATCCAGAGACCATCAAATCAGGATTAAGTACGAATTAGTTCTCCTGAATCCCGGATTATAAGAATCTGTTTGCAATATGTTCTGCAATTGCCATACTTGAAGTTAAACCGGGTGACTCAATTCCAAAGAGATTAACAAGACCGGTAATCCCATGAATTTCTTCCCCCTGCGTAATTGAGAGCCGTATTAGGCCATTATTATCAATCCAAGTAATTCAGCCAACCAAAATCTGTAGTAATAGCACGCTGAAAGCCAAAGACCAAATTAAAACAACCTAAACAAGGAAAACCAGATTGGTCAGTTCATAGTCACACTGGAAAGCTATATTTCAGTGTTTTAGAAGAAAAAACCCAGCACTAGAGCTCCACGTATTACCTGATGAGCGTTTGTTCTTCTTGCCTTCCCCAAGAAATGACTCATAGAAAAAAAACAAGGACACAAAATAACCCCCTCCCAACCATAGTTTTCCAAAATGTTCAAGAAAATTCCAAAAATCTTTCCATAAGAAAGGAATAAATCTTCAATGCAAGCTACCATTTTTCAATCACAAGAGATTCTTATTTCTGTCTCAACTACCTGTCGCTTAGCTTAAATCTGAAAGGATCATCATCTCATAGTTGTCATTATTATTTTTTTAAACTTCTTTTTTTGTCCTCATGCTTGGAAACAAGCATAAAATTTCAGTTTTGGGGACATGTCTCAGCATTGAACCACGTTACTATGAGTAAAATTGCTGCAGCAATAAATCATAAGTTGCTGTAACATTTCCCCAAAATAAAAAAAATAAAAAAACAAAAATAAAAAATAAAAAATAAAAAGAAAGAAAAAAGTCAGCTGCATCACGAAATCGGGAATGCTCTTGCCATCCAATTACAATAGGACAAACAGTTATGTAAGGATTGCACAAGCAGAGAAAACCACTTTTCACATAAACTTTGTCCCTAGGTTCAGGTGAACGACGCACATGCAATATTTATAGACCCAAAAGTGAGAGCTATATGGATATTGGGGTACTGACATGGCACACATCTAAGACAAACCAGAGACTGAACCACAAGAAAGCAAAGGTACGGCACTATTCAATGTGAATAATTGACATGTATGCAATGATGCGGGCATTGTTTAACATGATTTAAAGATGAGAACCAGACAATGTCTGTCTAATGTTTAACATAAATATTGCTTACGCATGTATGTTTGTCTAATCTATCGCGTTACAACAAACAAATGACCAGTGTTATCAGAAAAATGTTAGTCATAGATCAACATAAACGCTGAAGTTGGATTAACTTGATAACAAGATGAAAATAAACGGAGAAAATATAAATGAAGAAATAAAATACTGAAACCGGGCCAGTTTGGCTGTAATGGAATTCATCAATAATAAAAACTAAACGAATGTAAGCAATATATAGACTGTAACAGTGTGTATAAAAAAAAAAAAAGCAAATACTAGTGACGAGGTGAGTATCAGAAGTGAACCAGTTCGACTTGATTTCTTTATATTTTTGCCAATAAAATTGTTGGAAAATGATCGGTCTAAATGAAAATATGGGTATTAAGAGCAATATGAACACTAGAATAAGAGCAGTTTATATGAAAATACAGACATGCAGGAAAGAAAAGGACCAATCTAAGCAGAAATATAAAACCACTGGAGAGTGACTAGTCTGTACAATAGTATATAAATACTGGAGAAGGAAGAAGTACGTAAACATCGGAGAGTGATCAGTCTGTACAGGAGTGTAGACACTGGAGGATCAGAAATACATAAATACTGGAGGGTGACTAGTATGAGCAGAAATATGTAACTAGAGGGTGACTAGTCTATACTGGAACCTAAAGAAATAAGACCAGTTCTAAGATAAAGCATGTAAATATTCTCCTAGTGACGAACCATGGATGTGACAGATATACCTGTTGCTCAAGAAAAAGCATTGAAAATAGAGTATAATGAATCCAAGTTTCATCACCAAACCAAATATTACTTATTTTTTTGCTAATACAAGTCTTACTCCATGTTTCATGACGTGTCATCTTTCTCATCATCTGTTAGCGTCTTGATCCAATTCATAACTTATTTCAGCTGATCATATTGTATAGTGCATGTACCATTGTTTACATGTCATTCATTCTTCGTTTCATCTCTTAGATGCATGCTACCTCAGCACCCCTATATTCATATACCATCTCTCATTCATTAGGGTCTATAATAATAGCAAAATTATGTTCCTCTCAAGTCGTGGTACAAACTGCTAGACTTCTGTTACGAGTTAGTTAAGGGAAATAATAGGAATTTTAAGTTGTTAGCGCGAAGTAAAGAAACTGATTAGTAGTTGCATGCTGTTTTTACTAGTTAGAGACGGAATTAGTAGTAAAAATGGGGGGAATCAGTAAGAGAGATGGGCACTAATTTCGTTTGGGAAAAGTCTTGGAGATTCCAAGCAAGGGAGACTGAGTAGTCTCTTGAATTACTACTGTTCTAGGTTTCTTTGAAATCTGCCCTATGGCAAGTTTCTTTAATAAACTGATTCATTCCTTCAGTTTTCATGTGCATTTTGTGTGCTATTCTTGTGTTTTTCCTCTAGTTCCTACGAAGAACTTAATGTTCTGTTCAAAGTGTAAATCTAAAGATTCATTTTTCGTCAACGCAGATAACATATCAAAGTTTTTAGGCACTTTCTTGTACATTTTGTGTGCTATTCTTGTGTTCTTCTCTGGTTCTCATGACAAAATTCATGTTCTGTTGGAAGGTGTAAGTCTCGGGATATATGTTTGGTCAACACATATAGTATTTTAAAGTATGGCATAAGAAAAGTGCAAAAAGTACCTGTATTACAAAATCAACTGGGGGCTGTGCAGGACCTGAAAGCTTTGGTCGAATTCCTGCATATCCTGGCTGTAGAGAATCATCCTTCAGATTTGGGTAATACTTTCTAATATCCAAGTAAAATAGCTCCGCACGGTTGGTGTGTACAGAATAGTCAAACCTGGGATTAAGGTTTTCTTAAGTTTCTAACCACGTGTCCAACATCTTTCAATTGTACAGGCATGCTAAGAAAGAACGATTGATTAGAAAATGAATGCAATGGAAGAATTCAATAGTTTTCATAATGAAGATGCACCAGAGTATTTATCGGAGGATGGTGACAGTTGTTTCTTAGGAACACTTCTTAAGTCTTTAATTCCACTTTCCCAAACTCTAAATGCATCTACATGATTGCAACACCCCCCTTAAACTTGTATAAAGCAATACCCTATTGCAGAATACAGGCCATGCGCTTTCATATACTCTAAATTGTCCACCAAATGCGTATGTATTTTCCCTCAATGAGCTAAACAAAGATTTTTTAAACTAATAAATTTGGCATGTTTTACATTATTCACTGCTATGGATCACAGTATAATGATTTTTAGTTAAATGCAAAGCCATAATAACTAATGGGGTAGAATTCAACAAGGATTAAGAAAGAGTACTTGTTTAGGAAGCAGGAAATTTCATCTACTCCATCGATCCATTCAACATCAGGACCAAACTTCACCTGACCATCCAAATCCAGGGTAACATGCACCACAATGCCGCCCTCTACTGGTATTGGATATATCAAATGTTTGAAAGGAGGAATTTTCATATTTGACAACGTAAAATAGCAGCCACGAGCATAATATGCACGTGGAATTACAGCATCGTGAAGGCCATTAACTCTCTTTGCAAGCACAGGGGCACTCAACCCTGCAGAATTCACAACCAGATCAGGAATGAGTATCAGCTCTGGTTGAGATGGAAAGCTCCCATTACAATTTTCGAGACATTTAGTTTCAGAAATATGAAGGCAAATGCGATTTTGTTCGAGATGGCCTCCGATAACACTAGTATTGTAGGAGAAAGTCGCTTCATTATCTTCAGCTTCCCCTTGGACTCACAAGGGGGTGAGACCCTTGTCAGTAACCGGTTTTAACTCTAAATGGAAACAAATTGGTAAATTACCATATCAGCTTTTAATAACGAACGAATCACAAAAAACATATTTGAGAACGTAACTAATAATTACATGTCTAATTAGAGTGAATTTAAAGAAGTACATGCCACTAAAGACAGCATTAAAGAGTGTGTATCAAGAATCCCAGTCAGAGGTGACAGTATGGCTTTCAAGCAATACAGTTCAGGTTCCATTCTCATGGCCTCAGAGCCCTCCATCATATGCAAACCAAGAACCCCATTTTCGGTTACACGAATCATGATGTGATTCAACTTCGGGATCTCTGAAGTACTTGTTGCAACAATGAGCTTACCAATTTGTTTATGGGGAATATTATGTTCAGAGCAGTACGTATATAGCAAATCTCTTCCCCTTGCACAAAAGGTTGCCAGTAGAATGAATACAATAGATAATTACAGATTTCAACAATCCAATACTTCTTCTTTTTCTCTCCAACCAAACAACCACGAGTCCCAAAATCCATTCGCAAATCCTCCCACCCCTCTCCCAGCGTCCACTCTGCCCTTCTACCAAACAAGCTTTGAATCAAACTAATCAATCCTACAGAAGAAGAAAGAAAAAGTCTACAAGTAGGAGACTTAATCTTCTAGTAGAATGTATACCAGGCATATAAGCGTCTAGATCTTCTAGTGAAAGCTAAAAACGGTAGAATGATTTTAACTGCTGACTTTCTTGCTAATGCAATAGCTTTTGATTGGAAAAGAATCATCCATTTGTCTAAGACTACGTTTGGTAGGAGGGATAGAGCGGATGAGGTATGAAAAGAGTTGGAGGGATGGATAATGCGAAGGATAGAGAGGATTGTAAGAATCCCACATGTTGTTTGGTAAGAGACATGGAGAGTTAAAATGATGGATGATAGTTTTTTAGTTAATTAATATACTGTCTATTTTAAATTTCTTTAAAAAGAAAAAGAAAAAGAAAAATAACAAAATTGTCCCTTTAATAGAAAAGAGGATGGAGAATGTGCATCCTTCCATTGATAGAATGATGCATTTTGATAGGCTTGGGGGCAGAGATTCTCCCTCCACCTCTCCTCTCCCTCATTTTCTTCTAACCAAACAATGGAAGGGAACTCTCCCTCCATCCCTCCATCTCTCCCTCCAACCAAGCACACCCTAAAGCTAAGTTAAACCAATTACAAACTAAAAGAAAACTCCAACAGATCATCAAACATAATAAAAAGTAAATTTTAGTCTTAAATCAAACTAATCCTCCCCAAAACGCAAACCACCCATGATTTTGGCAAAAAAATTTGTCTTAAAAGTTGTCAAAAAATTTTTATTAGCAAAATGACCTCGAACAACCAAGAACAACTGTGGTTGTTCCTATATTAAAATGAGAGAAGGTTATTTTGCTAATTTCAACTTTTGAGATTGTCATTTTGGCAAATACCCATTCCACTTTATACTATTATGCTAAAAGGAAAGGGATTTTTACTGTTCTTTATACAGTACTCAACAGTATTTTTCCCTTTTTTTTTTGGTTTTCGAACCTATTGCTACAGTAATATACAGTATTATATAATAAAATTACATTTTTGCCCTTCTGCCTTTGCCTGCCGGATGTTATCTCACAGTAAATGGGCGATTTTGCCCCTGAAATGTTGTGAAGACGGTATTGTCCTTGGTTGTATGCTTGCCGATTGCTGTTTCTATAGTGGATGGATGAATTTGCCTTCCAAACCCTATTTTCCCCTTTCTCTTCTTCCTTCTGCCACCCATTGTCTCCTCCATTGTCTCTCTCTATTTTTTTTCTGGCTTTTTCTCGCTCTACCATTCTGTCTTTCTCTCTCTTCTTCTTGGAATTTTTGCTCTCCAAACCCTGTTTTCCCCTTTGTCTTCTACCTTTTACCGCCGATTATGCTCTTCCATTTTCTCTCTCTATATTTTATGTTCTGCCCCTGTTTCTCTCTACCGCTCTGTTTCTCTCTCTCTTCTTCTTCTTTGGATTTTTGGTGTCCAAACCCTAGATTTTGGGGTTCTTTTGTACTCCCAGCCGGTCATTGTCTCTTTCTTAGTTTCAGTTTGTTTTGTTGATGGTTTTTTCTGTTTGGTTGTGTTTGTTCTCTCCAGATTTGAAAGTTTGGTTTTTGTTCATTATTCTTGGATTTTTTTTATTTGGAAATCTTTTTTGTTTTGGAAACTTTTGAAAGATTTTTTCTACTAGGTTTTCTTTATTTAATTTTTTCGGAATGGTAAGTTTTGATTTTTGATTTTTGATTTTTTATCTTCCCTATCTCCGAACCCTAATTTTTGAATGTTGGAAATTTTTTTTTGGGAAATGTTTTTTATGTTGAACGTGTAGATTCTAATCTTTATTGTGTTGTTTTGTGCTTCATTGTTGTTTTTGTTAGAATTTTTGTTTTTTTTGGCTCAGATTTTGGGGTTTTTGGGTTCGGAACCTTAATTTTTTATTGTGGGATTTTTTTCGGTTTTTTTTTCTCTCAGTATAGTTTTGTGGTCGAGGCGTAATTTTTTTTTTTTTTTCAGATTATGGATTTTTTGGTCTCAAAGTCCTTTTCTTTTTTTTTTTTGGGTTTTTTTTTTTGGTTTCTGTTCGGTACTTTTTTGTGGTGCAAGTGTAGGTTTTAGTCTTTAGTATGTTGTTTTTGGCTTCATGTTGTTTTTGTTTGGTTTTTTTCTCTTCCTCAGATTTGGGTTTCGGTCTCTACTCTTCAAACGTTTCTCCCTTTTTTTATTATGAGTATTTTTTGATCTATTTTTGTCATTTTTGGAAACAAAAACAGCGTAAAAAACCTAAACAAAAGATTGGGTATGTTGATTTTTTTTTTTTTGGTTTACTTTATTTCGGTATTGTTTCCTGTTTTTTGCTTTTGTTGATTTTTTTTTTTTTTATTGGTTTTGCAGATTGGGATAACAATGGTAGAAAATGGACAAATGCAAGTATGGAGAGGAATGTTGAGGATTTTTTCTCTATTGATTTCTAAATCTGTAATTTTTAGCCCTTTTTCTCCCCGGGTAATATTTTCTTGATTTTCTTTGCAATTCTGATATAATTGGGTTAGTGTATGTGATGTTTTATTATCATGATTTTTTATTTTGCTCTAAGTATTTGGTGAGAAATTTAGTAATTGTGGTATATGATGATTTAGTTATATTCAAATGAATTCTTAAACTTTTGTACTATTTAGTTATCTGCTTATGATCATAGTATCTAAAATCTGTCTTTGATATTTAATGCTTTAAAATTATCTGTTTTATTTTTTTTTTCTGTTGTAATTATGTGATTTGTTAGAAGTCTGTAGGTTACTGTTCATCATTACTTTGACTGAGATTTTTTTCGGCTGCACCTCTGTTATTAATGGAACTAATTATGCTAAAATTTTTTCTCTAATCTATTATCTCCAAAAAAAAAAAAAATTCACTCTCAACCGACTCTTTTCATTTACTTACCTCTCCTTTATAAACAAATTCTCTTCATTTATTACTTCACCTCTTTCCTTCACTATTAATACTTCTGTAAAATTCTCTTAACTACTTTGCTTTGAATCTTGATTGGCTTCTGTCCAAACCTACTCTGTTATCCAGGTATTATGTTCATTTTAGACTTTTAATTAATCTTGATTGCTGTTTTCATTTTGTATATTGTTGATAGTTTATTTCTCGGTTTTCCTAGTGATTTATATATTATGTCAATATATTTATTATTATGATGATGATATTGTAGAGAGATTTAATTTTTTTTATTGTGTTTTTTTTCCTTTGTTTTTTGTTTTTCTCTCTGTTTTTTTTCCTTTCCCGTTTTATGTTCCCACAGTGTATACAGTTGTTTTTCTCTTATGTATAAATGTTCTATAAATATTATTGATATAAGTTACATGATTATGTTATCTGTGATAAGTTCACTGTTTTGTATTGTGTTCCTTCTTCTTTTTTTTTTTTTTTTTCCCTTTCTCCTATTCTGATTTCCATGTTCTATTGCTGTAAATATTTTTAACAAAAACTTTTGGATCAGAATTTTTATATACTATGATGATCTCTATTTAACTATATAATAATGCATATATCAGATTTCTACTTTAATTTGGTATATGATACTGAATATGGTAATATTGATAGCATATGTTACATATACTATTTGACCATCTTTACTGTTGCCGTGGGTGTTTGGGATTTGTGTTAATTTTATTTTTGTCACCGTATAATAGTATTCATTATATATTGCTGTTTTCATATTATTATAATATTTTAAAAGTTTTTTTTTCCTTTTTATCTATTATCACCGTTTTTCCCATTTGCTTTCTCTGTTTGGTGAAAACATTCGTAAGGCTTGCCCTTTTTCTTCTTTTTTTTTTTTTTTTTTTTTTTTTTTTTTTTCTGGACACATTCCCAGACATTAAACTTGGTAACCATCAAAGATGATGTTGAATTGTAATATGGCTATCATTAATAGATAATATTAATGAGATCTGAGCATATTATAAAATATTTAATAAAAATTTTTATGTTATTTTTTGTAGTATATATGTTTATGTATATCTATATATTTAGTTATATGTTTAGATTAGTGTATATAATTAAGTATAATACACATTTAACTTTCTGTTTTTTCATTATCTTCCATTATTGTTATTATTCCTGTTTAATTTGTTGTTATATACTTTGATTTTTTTCCTTGCCTTTTTTTCTTTCCCTATTACCCGGGGAGTTTTTTTTTTTTTTTTTTTTTTAGTATATTGTTGTAATATTGAAATTTATTATAAGAATTTCTGTATTTAAATAGTTTTATGATTAGAAATTATTGTAATTTTAATTGTATGGTTTAACTTTTTTTATTATGTAATTCCATAGTTTTTATTTGTATGGATAAATTTTTTTGCTTGTATAATATTTAATGGTTAATTAGCATAACTTAATTCGTTCATTATTTGATTTAGTTAATGCAAGTTTTTATTAAAGAGAATAAATCTATCAAAAAAATGGAGGTCTCCGAAAAAAAAAAAAAACAAAACAAAAAGGTAGCACTACTTAATAATTTAGTGAATTAGGTTTTTTTTATTAATGTATATTAAATTTTTTATTGAGTATAAATTTGTATTTTGTTTAAGAACATAACTAAACATAATTTGTTGATTATTTAATTAAACAAATCTAAGTTCTCATAAAAAAAGAAAAAAGTTAAAAAATAACATTTTGATAAATTATTATATACTAGCAACAAGTAAATTTTGAGCCAAAATTTTTTTCCCATCCGTATGGAATGGCATAGTTAAAACAAATAATAAAAAGTTTGTAGTTACAAATATATATATTAAGAAAGTTAAAATAATTTACTCCAATTAATTTTAAATAGGTAAAACAACACTACATGAGTAGAACAATATATAGAAATTACAAAATACTCAATTGAAAAAAATTTAGAGACAAAAAAAAAAAAAACATATAGGAATTACAAAATACTCAATTGAAAAAAATTTAGTGGGCCAAAAAAAAAAAAGTTAACATAATTAAAAAATTTTAATTTAACAACTAAATAAAATTTTTTAATAAAATAATATCAGACATACCAACAAAAAAACCTAAATAAATTAAACTATAAATTAAAGTGTAATATTTTATTCAATTAATTTTATGTAAAATAAAACTGCATAAATAAAATTATATTAGAAATTATAAAATGTTAAATTTTAAAAAAATTTACATGAAAAAAAAATAACTGAATTAACTTATTTAAAAATTAAATTAGCATAATTAAATTATAATATCAAAAAATTAAAAGGGTAATTAAAATTTTAAATTAAAAAATATCCAATGAAAATTTGTAAATATAAATTTAGAACAAGATAGGTAGACATAAATTTTTCTCCATCGTTTTTTTTCTTTTTTTTCTTTTCCCTGTGATAAGATTTTATAATAGAAAAAATATATTTATAATAATTGTAACCAAATTATTTTAGATGTTGTATATAAATATTCTTTTTAAATTAGATTTATTAAATATGTAATATATTTTTACATTTATTTATTAAGTAGATTATTGTAAATGTTGTATATTAATATTATTCCCTAAAATTAAATTTATTAAATATCAAATATATTTTTACATTTATTTATAAATTTAATTATTTTTTTTCTACTTTTTTAACTATCTTTATTTAAGTTATTAAAATTTTCTTGCTGTTAAATTTTCAAATTTTTTATTTAATTTATTATTTATAATCTTTTATTTCGCATGTATTAATAAATTTTATTACAGTAAAAAAATTTCTATGCTGAATGTTTTCTTTTAATTTTAATATTTAATATTATTATTATATTACTGTTTTTTTTTTGTTCTAAATAAGTTGCATATTTCTTTTTTTTTTTTCATTTTTATATGGATAATATTTATCTATTAACAATATTTTATATTACTGTTTTTATAATTTATATTTAAAAAAATGAAAAGAAAAATGAATAGTAATAACAATTATTCAAAACGTTCAAAATGTTATAAAAAACAAAATTGTGCAAATGATAATGAAGCATCCACATTGACAAATATACATTTTCCAACGAATCAATTTGAAGAATTAAATACAAAAATTATTACTAGTGTTCGAAATAGATTTATTCAATTATCTTCAACTCATAACACCGTCGAAGGAACATCAATTCCATCTTCGGAGGATCATAACTTATCATCAATTGAAGAAAGTAATTTCTTCATGTTAAATTCTTTTTTTTTCCAATTATAAAATTTAAGAAAATTTTTTTACCAACTATTTTTTTTTTCGTTTTTTTTTTCACAAACTTTTTATTAGATTTAAATAGTGAATATATTGATATTGGAGATTGTAATTGTATGTGTCAATACTGTGGAGCACTATTTTGGAAAAATGAACAAACACAAAATACATATCCACCAAAATTTTCTTTATGTACTCAAAATGGAAAAATTATGATACCTTTAAGGAAAAAAACACCACTAATTTTAAATGAACTTTTAAATTATTATAGAGGATTTTTAAGTGCAAATTTTAGAAAAAATATTATAGTTTATAATTCTATGTTTGCTTTTACTTCATTCGGAGTAAATATTCAATCAGATATTAATAAGTCATTTGGATCATATATTTTTAAGATCAGTAGACAAATTCATCATTTAATTGGATCTTTACTTCCAATTAATAATAATCCTCCAAAATTCGCTCAATTATATTTATGATACAGATAATGAAATTCAAAACAAAACAGTAACCTTATCAAATAATAATAATATAAATAATTTAAATGAGATTATCGTTAAAAAATTAATTATGATGTTAGATGAAACAAATAAGTTAGTCCAACTTTTTAGAAACGTTAGAGATGTTTATAAAAATAGTGAAATACCATCAATGAAATTAAAATTAATTGGAAGACGACAAGGAGATAGTATACAATATGATCTTCCAACTTCAACAGATATAGGTGATTTAATTGTTGGAGACTTTGGTTTATATGAAAATGGTATAGATATTATTATTTATAGTCAAACTGGAGAATTGCAAAAAATTAATAAACTTCACCCATCTTATATGGAATTATAATATCCCTTATTATTTCCTTATGGAGAATATGGATATAGAGCTGATATAGAATGGAATCCAAATTTTACTGGTAAACAGCCACGTAGAAATCGAATATCAATGAGATCCTTTTATGCTTTTCAATTTCAACAATGATTACATGAAGGAAATACATTACTTAGAGCTGGATGACTTTTTCAACAATATATTGTAGATAGTTATGCTTCTATTGAAGAAGATCATTTAGATTACGTTAGACAGAATCATAATAATTTAAGATCAGAAATTTACAAAGATATCCAAGATGCTATAATTAGAGGTGATACAAACACAGAAACAATAGGAAAAAGAATTATTTTACCATCATCTTACACTAGGAGTCCAAGATATATGATTCAAAATTATCAAGATGCAATGACGATTTGTAGACATTATGGAAATTATGATATATTTTTAACATTTACATGTAATCCCAAATGGCCAGAAATCAAAAGAAATTTAAATATAATTCCAAAACAAAAAACTGAAGATAGACCAGATATTATAAGTAGAATATTTAAAATAAAATAAAATTATCTGTTAACTACAATAAAATCAGGTGATATTTTTGGAACTATAATAGTAGGTGAGTTGATTTATCTTAGATAAAAAAAAACAATTAATTATTATTCTTTTATTATAATAAATTAAAAAAACTAACATTTTTTTAATCCCTTTTGTTCTTCTCTAGATTTATATGTGGTGGAGTTTCAAAAACATGGTTTGCCTCATTGTCATATGTTATTTTAGTTATATCCTGAACATAAATATCATAATGCTACAGAAATAAACAAATTTATTTATGCTAAAATACCAGATCTAATAAAAGATCCTTTAAGTTATAAAATTATAGTAGAATATATGATACATAGACCATGTAGATATGCAAAAAATAAATGCATTGTAACGACTCGATTTTTCGGACCGTTAACAAACTTACTTATTTTTATCTAATTTAGTCTTAACACTTATTTAAATTCAGTTATAAAAAATACATAATTTTTTTTTTATTTAAATCATATTCATACTATAAAAATTAGAATTATTAAAATTTTTAACTGTGGAAATTAAAAACCTCTAGTAAATAATTATCCAGTTTAAATTCGTATTTAAATAATATTTAAAAAACTATAACTTCATGTTGATTAAAACGAAAGAGTCTAAAGTCTTTTTCTCATAGAGTACTCATACTAATTTAGTAGTACTAAAACATTGGAACATAACTATAATTATAGTCGTTGCAAAATAAATTATTAAGTCTAAATGCGGAAATTAATTTCGTGGTGGTATCCCACTTCCTTCCTTCATCGCCTTCGCATAGCTCCCCCCGTCCATAAAATATCTAAGTAGCGGGCTGCTTAGCCGCGTTATCTACCGCACGAACACACACGTATGAACTTTCGCTCAACAAGTACAAACAATACCTCACAAAATATTTTCATAAAGTCATATCATCACACGTAATATCAAGAATGTTCAAAATACATATGATCATATGTGTTCAATTATGCTTCATTATATACATATCTTGTCTACTTAAGGGCCCCTATGTCATACCCATATGCGCGCAACCAATGGGGAGTTAGGGGAGCGACCCTCTAACAGCCTCCAAGGTCATATCTTATAACTTTTGTTCTTATCATATCCTCTCACTAATTGGAGGTTGGTACGAAACTTAATCCTATCTTTCATTAGCCTCATTCTTATTATTTGTGACAATGTGTAGATTTACATGTTACTATTCATCTATCATTACGGCATATATATCTGTGAGGCATGTCAATCATATCAGTACAAGAGAATTTATGCACATCAAATATTTAATCAAAGCAACACGTATAATTTATATACTCATCATATCATCAAGTCAAGTCATAACAAACGTAGAGCATCATCAAAGAAAACATTTTGTTTTATGCTGTAGGTGAGGTTTGTACTTACTTGTCTTATGTGCTTAACTTCTGGAGTTGTATCTCATATTATGTAGATTTGAGAAATTATCCTGATTTAACAATATCTCATTATTAGATAAAATCATGGTTTTATTACTTTATCCAATTATTCATTTATTTTATAAACTATAGTGAACTTAATTTACTTATATCATAATTAACCTTAACAATTAATTCTTATTAATTATTAAGTGTTAAAAAAATTTTCTATTATTATTTAATTAATTTAATTTATTATTTTTATTAATTGATTAATCAATTGATTAACTACTTAATTAAGTAATAGTTAATTATTACTTTATTTAATTGAGTAATTATAATTAAATTACATAATTTTAATTGACTTATTATCTTGTTAATAATTTAATTATGTTATTTAAATATTTTATCTCATATAATAATTAATAATTTAATTAATCTAATGATTAATGTTTGATTAATCTCTAATTAATCATGTATCATAGTTATGTAGTTATTTAACATTATAATCTTGATTATTTTATATTAACTCTTATAATTAATTAATTAATTAATAATCAGTTAATTAATTAATTCCTTTATTAAATTACATTTGGTTATGTATTAATTAATTAATTAATAAATCAATCAAAGTGATAAGAAGTCATCTAAGGTTATACCTCTATTTTATTATTGGGCTAGTTCAATCCCCTTAGTTATATTCATTTAGTTGGGCCAAGGTAATCTCATGGGATAGGCCCAGTAACCCTCTAGTGTACTTTATCTTAGCCCATTAAAACTTGTGATTTAATTTATGAAATTAGGGTTTTTCAAATCATTAGATCATACATTTAAAATCAACTCATTTCATAACTAAATATATTCATATGTTATGACTTACCCATTTGTCACATTTTAATGTTTAATCGTTTTATCGGTGTAGGATTTGAACTTGTAAGATTTATTTAGTTTTGAGTATAATTCCGTTTTGGACACTTGATAACTTGTTGGAAAGTTTGAAAAATATAGTTTCTGTGCTTATAATTAGTTTTCCAAGATTTCAAGCATTTCAAACATTAATGTGGACATTTTCCTAAGTGTCTTATGGTAAAATCTCGGATTTCCAGATTTCAATACAATCTTAAGGGATTTATTAAAATTCATGTACATATCCATTTTAAACACATGATATCTTATTTTGAAGCTTGAGATGTCTATTTTATAGTGGTAAAGTTATTTTCTTTTAGTACTTAAGCATTTCATACCATAAACTTAGGTTTTGTCACTGTTGGTCCCATGTTTATACCACAAGTCCAGATTCATGAACAAGATTAGAAAATCCAAAACAATTTACTTACAAGTCCAAATAAGACAAAAGATATGTCATTGGAAAGCTTATAATGTCTATTTTGTATGGTAAAAACAGTTTTATAAAAAGTTATGGTTTACAAATCAAAAGTCTACAAAACCCGTGACTAGTACAGGGTTTCAGCAAGGATTTTCGGTTTATAGCCCAAATTTGTAAAATTCATCAAAAATTGCACATTTATCCATTCAAAGTGTCTGATACCTTGTTGAAAAGCTCAAAGAATCTAGTTTTAAGTTCTCTAACTTATAATTCAAAATTTTGAGTCGAAAGGGTTCGGAGTATAACAAACCCGTGGCTGGTCTGTGTCTCGGAGGTTCATTTTTTCTCTATTTTTGTGTCACAATTTCAAAGGCACATAACTTTAGACATATAAAAGCAAATCAAGTGATTCCAAACCCTAAAATGAAGCTTATCCTCTGTAGAATCTTAATATATAATTTATTTTTCATACCAAAGCTTCTAATGCATGCTATATTACCACAACAACTACAACCTTCAACAAAGTTCATAAATCTTACCGAAATGCTCCGGAGATCCTTCAAGATCTCGAACCTCCCAAGTTCTTCTCAAAACTTTTTCCTATGTAAGAAAAATCTAACATTAAGATCATAACTAAACATCATGCTTTAGTTCTCCAAAAATGACTAAAACACGAAGAATACCACTAAGTTACCTCTAGTAGAACGTCCTCTAACACCGTCTCACACTTCTTCGATCTTGGTGACGGGGTTCCTTAGAGCTTGAAAATGGATGGAGGAGGGTGCTTGAGGAGTGTTGGAGATGGAGAGTGGTGTTGGTGGTTTTTGGTTTTGTTTAAAGCTTGGTGGTGGTTAGAAAAGCTAGGGTTTTTGAGTTTGATTTATATGAGAAAGAAAATGGGGTGTTAGGGATTTGTGCTTAGCCAAATTTGACCTTGAGAGAGCTGTCTTTTGAGGGATGAAATTTGAAAAATATTTGCCTGAATCAGCCCTTCAATGGCCGGCAGTTTTGGGAAGATTTTTGGGGTGAAACTTGGTTCAACAAAATTGAAATGAGGGGTCACTTTCACTTGCCTCTTCCTTAGGTCAAATTGCCAAAAGAAACCATGCCATCTCGTACATGAAGTTGCATGCATGCACCACTTTCCCTTTCACTCATTTGTTCAACTTTCTTCTTGTTTCTTGAACCAAAAATCTGGATCCCCCATTGCCTTCTCATTTTAAATTTTGTTTTTCTTTCTTCCAATTTTTCCACCATTGATCCAAGTTGTCATCCTTATTCTCATTCATTAGATTTTCCATCACACCTATCCTCACCTTAAACTCTCATTGGTCACTTATCATTCAAAGTTTGGCCATTGATTTGCCTAGGATCCCTTAACATAAAATCTACACCATTGATTTCAAATCAAGCACAATTCTTGATCAATCTCCCACCTTTGGATTTCCTAAGAGTAAATACTAATAATTCATTTTCTAATCATGTGACATTTTAATTCCAAATCATGCTCTCAAAACTTGACTATTAATATGATCAAAATAAATACTAAGATCATTAAATCGATCTACTAATAAAAATCGGGGTCCTTCCGAAAAATTATCGTTATCCCTCTAATACGACATAATTAATTTTTGCGTATAAATTTTTATGTCCTTCATCTCATATTTTATGTATTTAAAATTTCTCATTTAAATAGAGAAACTCAACATTGTTAAATCATCGACATCATCACACCGATGATACATATATTATCAGTCATGATCTTGAAATTTGATATTCATCAAAATAATTTATTAAAAGCATATTAATGAAGGAAATCCATAATAATAATTCATTAATTAAGCTTATGAATTTCTAGGGCATCACATGCATCATGTATGAAAAACTGTGTTCAAAAAAATTCCCAAAACAAATAAAAAATGAAACAATTATAGGAAAAAATTATTTAGTTATTTATCATCGTAGAAATACAGAGTTTAATGTTATAAAATAAGGTATTAAACTTGATAATAGATATGTTGTTCCATATAATCTAACATTATGCTTAAAATATAGTGCTCACGTTAATGTTGAAATATGTTCTCAATCTATGTTAATTAAATATTTATTTAAATATCTAACAAAAGGTCTAGATAGAATACAAGCTGTTATTGAAGATAATGTTATTACTGAAAATAACGAAACAACAATTTATAAAGAAATCGATGAAATAAAAGTTTATCTTAACTGTCGATATATCACTCCTTATGTAGCAATTTGGAGAATATTTGAATATTTAATCCATTATAGAAATCCAACTGTTCAATGACTTTCTATTCATTTACCAAATATGTAAAACATCATATTTAATAAAAATCAACAATTTCAGAATATAATACGCAATCACAAATTCAAAAAACAACATTAACAGAATGGATGAAAATTAATAAAACTAATAAAGATACTCAACAACTTATATAGAATTTCCAACAAAATGGGTATGAAATAATAAAAGTAAAGTTTGGACTTATCGACAAATAATCATACTATAGGAAGAACATTTTATATTCATCCAGGTTTGGGTGAGTTGTATTACTTAAAATTATTATTGAATTATCAAAAAGGAGCAACAAGTTTTAAATCACTCAAAACAGTGAATGATATAGTTTATCCTACAAATCAAATGGCTTACTATGCATTAGGTTTATTAGGAGATGATAAAAAATGAGATGAATCAATAAAAGAAGCATCATTTTGGTTAACATTTGTTCAACTTCGACAACTTTTTGTTATTATATTATTATTTTGTAATATTTCTAATCCAACAAAATTTCTTGAAAAACATTGGAAATTAATGTATGAAGATATTTAATACAAAATAAAACAATTATTTAAGAATCCAAATTTTGAAATTTCAGAAAACGAATTATATAATTATGTATTATATGAACGAGAAAAATTATTAAATTTAAATTCATCTTCTTTATCACATTATAATCTCCTACTTCTAACTGGATCATTAATTGATGATTTAAACAATAATATTTTAAGGGAAGAACTCAATTATGATATATATAAATTAAAAGAAGAAAACATCAATTTAGTACAAAGTTTAAATGATGAATAATATTTTATTTATAATGAAATTTTAAAAGCGATTAAAGATAAACATAATAATCTATTTTTTTATATATAGTTATGGAGGTACAGGAAAAATATACTTATGGAATATTATTATCAGTAAAATTAGATCAAACAGTGAAATAGTATTAGCTGTAGCATCATCTAGAATAGCATCATTATTATTACCAAAAGGTCGAACTGTACAATCAAGATTTCATATACCTTTTTCAATTGATGAATTCTCAACTTGCTAAATAAAAAAATATACTCAACTAGCAAAATTAATAGAAAAAACCACACTAATTTTGTGTGATGAAGCACCTATGACTAACAAATATTGTTTTGAAGTTTTAGATAAAACAATGCAAGATTTAAAAAATAATTTTGATTATCGTTTTGGGGGAATGACAGTTATTTTAGGTAGTGATTTTAGACAAATATTACCTATTGTCTCAAATGGCACAAAAGAAAATATTATTGATGCAACTATAAATAATTCTTATTTTTGACGATTAAAAAGAAATAATTACTCTATTGAATAACAAATAGAAATTACTAATTTTTCAGAATGGATTTTAAATGTTGGTAATAGAACAATAAATGGAATAAAAGATCTAGAAAATGAAGATGCTATCTGGATTAAGATACCTGAAAAATATTTGATACAAAACAATACAAATTCTATTGAACAAATTTCTACAATAATATATGATAATTTTCATAATAATTTTCAAGATATTAATTATTTAAAATAACGTACGATTATTACACCTAAAAATAAAACAACTAATGAAATAAATATATATATATTATCATTAGTACCTATGGATACAAAAATTTATTACAATTGTGACACTATTCTTTCATCATCTGGAAATGTTGAAGAATTAAATCTTTTATATCCCATTGAATTTTTACATACTCTTAATTTCAATGGTTTACCTCCACATGAATTAAAACTTAAGATTGGAATTCCTATTATGTTAATGTGAAATCTTAATCAATCAATGGGTTTATGTAATAATACTAGAATGATTATTACACAATTAACAAATAGAATTATTGAAGGACGTATAATTAACTCTAATGATATAAATGAAAAAGTTTATATACCAATAATAGAAATGATAGTTCATGAATCAAAATGGCCATTTACTTTAAAAAGACGACAATTTCCTTTAAAAATTTGTTATGCAATAACAATAAATAAAGTCAAGGCTAATCTCTAAATAAAGTCGGATTATATTTAGAAGATAAAATTTTTAGTCATGGCTAATTATGTGTTGCTTTATCTAGAATGACTTCACCAAAAGGATTACATATTTGATACATGATTCAATTAATAAATATCCAAATTATGTTAAAAACATTATTTATAAAGAAATATTACACAATATTCATCAAAAATGATAAATATCTGTTAAAAACATGAAGTAATATTGATTTCGTTTTAATGTGCTTTACAACACAACAACATTTGTAGTCCTCAAAATTTAAAACATATATTTATATATATATTGTTTCTATTTATAGAAAATGTTCAGTCCAATACGAGTATTGAAAGCAGGAAAGACACATCAAGCAATATGCGCTCGAGTATGTCGGCTACGGAGAAACACATATTACAAAACTGGAAAACTAATAAGCATTGACTGCTTATTGGTTGATAAACAGGTAACTCATTTCATTTCTCATTAATATTATCATGCCTATAAAAAATATGTTTAATTATTATTTAATATATAACTAATATATATTTCTTTAATACAGAATGAGACAATACACGGCTTTATTCATGCGAAAGATGCTGAATTCATAACAAATAAAATACAAGTAGGTAATATATATGAAATCAGCAACTTCTTCATCATGAACAACAAATCAAGGTACAAGATCGATCCTCACGTAGCGATGTTGCAATTTGTAATATCTACAGTTTTCAAAAATGTTGAGGATGATATACCGGAAATACCTCAACTCAAATTTAATTTTGTGGAGTTTGATCAACTTACACCAAAAGTCAACATCAATGATCTTTTATCAGGTAAATCATATTTGATATTTATATTTGTTAATATGTAATTAATAATAAATAAATTAATTCTGTACAAAATAATAAATAATGATTTTTTACTTATTATATTGTGTTAGATATAACTAATATATATTTCTTTAATACAGAATGAGACAATACACGGCTTTATTCATGCGAAAGATGCTGAATTCATAACAAATAAAATACAAGTAGGTAATATATATGAAATTAGCAACTTCTTCATCATGAATAACAAATCAAGGTACAAGATCGATCCTCACGTAGCGATGTTGCAATTTGTAATATCTACAGTTTTCAAAAATGTTGAGGATGATATACCGGAAATACCTCAACTCAAATTTAATTTTGTGGAGTTTGATCAACTTACACCAGAAGTCAACATCAATGATCTTTTATCAGGTAAATCATATTTGATATTTATATTTGTTAATATGTAATTAATAATAAATAAATTAATTCTGTACAAAATAATAAATAATGATTTTTTACTTATTATATTGTGTTAGATATAATTGATCGTATTATTTCCATCAAAGGTCTAGAAGAGTTTATTATAAATGATAGATCAGTAAAAAGACGAAGTGGACTATTCAAAATATCAGATAACTACAGATAATATATTATTAAAAACATATTTCTAAAAATTTCATAACTTATTATTGATATATTATTTATTTGTATTTATTTTATTCAACAGAGAAGAAACGGTTAATGTCATTCTTTGGGGAGAACTTGGAGAAAATTTTGACGAAAATGCAATCCAAATAATCCCGGAACCAGTCGTAGTAGCATTTTCAGCAATGGCGGCCAAACAATATATGGGTAAGTATATATACAACAATAAAAAAAATCCCATTATCTTAAGTTAAAAAAAATTTAAAAATTTATATCGTTAATCACTAACTATTATAATTATTCATATATAGGTGGATTTTATGTTGCAAGCACCACTGGTTCTTTATATTATCTTGATTCAGACATTGCTGAAACGAAAAAAATCAAAAAAAGATATTATAAATTTTCACTCATAAATTATTATAATTATTTATATTTACTAATTTAAAAAAAAAGGACTAACTTTATTTAATATATTGATTTTCTATAGATTCAGTCATTCTATCCAAGGAATCGATTTTATTACTTGATCAACAAAACAACTGTTATCATTAGAAGAACAAAAGATTGCCAGCTGAACAACAATCGTGGAATTTCAAGCTTTAAATCCATATCAAAATCAGGTAAATATTAAATTATTATATATAAATAAAATAAATAATTTAGTCAACATTATTAATATTATTTTATCAAACAGGAGACAAATTGCACTGTTAAAGCAACCATTACTGAACTTGATATTCGCCAAGGTTGGTTCTACAATGCATGTCCAAGATGTTATAGACAACTAAAACAATTAGGGATATCCTGGTGGTGCGATAGTCATGGACATTTGACCACAATGCCAATCACTTGGTAATATACTTTATCGCTATCATTTTTTTTTACATATATCAATATCAAAATAATTAAAAATAATTAAATTTTTTCAACAGGTACAAAATTAATGCATGAATTGAAGACGGCACTGGAGGGATAAACATCGTCATGTTTGGAAAAACTGTCCAATCATTAATAAATAAATCCTGCTCCATCCTGACGATCCAAGAAGGATATACTGATCCAACCATTATCTCTCATATCCTGAACCAACTGAAAGGCATATTAAAAATATTTGTCATCCAATTTTGTTTGCGAGGTGCCTTCATTGATACAATCATTGTAAAAACATTTGATGATGATATGTAACCAATGTTATTGCTTGCACTGATAACAACATCATCCGAAGAAATTACACCATCATCAATCTCTATTGATCTAGAGACATCTCAGTTAGGAAGCAAAAAAACTGCAAAAAAATAACTGACCTTTACTGAATCTATCATTGAAGAAATAGAATCAAAGTATATTATTATTTATATTTTAATTCCGATTTTTTTGATTATTTAATTTAACATATATATTTATATATTATTAATTATTATATAATTTTATATATTGTTATTTTAGTCCTCAACATCAACCTCCTCCATCGCATGTTCAAATTATATCTCCAAGCGACCCATCAAAAAAACGAAAAGAAACCAGGTAAGATTATTTTTTGTATATAATTACACAATAAATTAATAAATTTATTTCATTTTATATATTAAGTATAAACATCATTTTACTAACATATAGAAATATTTTTATTATAACAGATCGGAGGAGAAAATAAAGAAAGTTAAACATGAATGACACCTGGTTATTCTACAAAAAAAAAATTTCCTACTTCAAGACTTTTTGTATGTATAAATATAAATATATATCTACACTGATATATACAATTCAGATGTCTTAATGTAAATATAAATATGTAAAAAAACAAACTTAATTCTCAAAGTTATTATAAATATATTATCTGGCTTATTTATTTTCATACTTTGTTTCTTTTATTCTATTTTTCAAACACTCCTTTTCTTTAACATTCTGCATGCATTTTTCTTTTCTCTTTTTTTATTTATTTTGTTTTATATTTAAAAAATTCTTTTTTTTTTTTCGTTTTTACATATATATAACCTGAAAAAAGTTTCTTTTTTTGGTTTTTTTAAACAGTAAAAAATGATAAAATAATATATATTTTATTTTTTTTCATAATTTTTTTGTTAAGAGTAATTTTTTCTGGTTCTTTTGAATATAAAAATTTTTCTTTTTTTTTTTTTCTGTTTTATTTTTGTGTTTTATTTTTGTTTTAATTTTTTTCCTTTAAATAAGTATAATTGGGAATTTTTTTTAATATTTTTGCTTTTATATTCATTTTTATTATTATTAGTATTATTGTCATTTTGATTTTGTATGTTGACTATTGAAAAAGATTTAAGAAAAATTATACTAATTATAATTATAATATTTAACTTAACAAACTGTTTTTATTATATAATACTCAGTTATTATTTATTTATTTATTTTCTTTTTTCCCCGTGCAACGCACGGGTATTAAACTCGTGCACTACTAAATTGAAGAAAACCCAAATTAAATTTCAGCTCCCATATTCAAAGTACCAACTTTCACTTTACCATATAAAGATTAGAGTAACCATTAAAAATTCTTCCATATATACGTTTGTAAAGGGGAAAAAAAAAAAGATGATGAAGAAGAATGAGAAGAAAAGACAGACCTTGAGAAAGTGTGGAGGGTAGTAGATTCCGGCATGGATGACTCGCTTTGCGGGAGGAAGTGCCGATGGCGAAGGTGGAAGCGGAGTCGAGAAAGAGAACCTTTTGGCCTCTGAGAAAAAGCTCTCTGGCCACCGCCACTCCCACAACGTGTAACGCCCTAAACGCTAACTAACAATAATATTAGAAAATTAACATTAGAGTTAATATTGGTAATGTGATGAGATAGAAACTTCGTAATCCTAATGTTATGTTGAGTTATTTTTTTCAGGTGACGCGACGAGGACTCGATGTGCTAGAACAAAGTTCATGCCAAATTGATAAATATTTTTTTAATGACGACTTGATAAATTTGTGTGATGGCTTAAATATACATAATAAAGAAATTGTTGCATTTATTTTGTAAGTTATATAAAGCATATAATATATATACCATATTTAGCTATACGGTTATATTATATGTTTATATGTATAAACTATATGTATGTATATTTCATTTTTACATATATACAGATTATACTGTATATATATGTATGTCTTTATATATATATAGCTTATATATATTAAGTTATTTGATTAGTCAAATATATATATATATAATATTATATGCAAATATATGTGTGTGTTATAAGTGGCATGCACGGTATAAGGGGGAAACGTATAAAGGGGAAGGTAATTGCAGCCGAAGGAAGAAAAGAAAAAAAAAAAAAGGGGGGGGGGGGGGAAACCTCCTCTAATTCCCATTCAATTTCCTCTTTTATCTGACAATTTTCCTACCCAAAATAAGTTTTTGACAGCCAATTAGCATTCAATTGACTTCCAATTGAAATCCACAAAGTCCACACCCTTTTTCTTCAACGCTCACTCTTTGCACCATAGTCTCCCTTTCCCTTTCATTCTAATTATCTTTGTCTGTTCTCTCTCTTTTCCTCACACGCACAAACACAAAGAGGAAAAAAAAAAAAAAAAGAAGAGAATCCGCCAAACCTCTAAATTCTTCCAAACTAAAAATCAAAGGATTTCACGGTATGTTTCGGTATTGTTTAATGATGAGAGTGGTTTTGTTATGTATTTTAGTTTGAGATTCTTTGAGGGATTGGATGATTTTCTTGATGAGTGTCTTTATGTGAGTTTGAAGAGAGAATGAGAAATATTTATCGAATGATGATCGAAGGACGGTGATAAGGTTGATTTTGTGAACAAGGTGAAATTAGGGTTTTTGATTTCTTGATGTATGATTTCATTGATATGATATTGAATAATTTTATGTGCTAGAAACATGTCTTAGGGCTGTTTTGTGTGTGTGTGTGTGTGTGTGTGTATGAATCATGTACATTGTGATGATATTTTTTTTTTATATACTTTTAATGATTTTCGGATTTGACCATTGTCACTAGAATTTTCAGATTTTATAATAAGTTTCAAAACTACTTTTAAGGATTCAAACAGTCTTCATTTTTAACAAATTTGGTATTGTTGGAAAGTCCTAGATGTCTACTTTGGAGATATATGTGAATTTTTATGATTTTTCAAAGAGACAGAGGTCCGGCTGCCAGATTTTATACAATTTTAGTGATCCGTTTTCAAAACTATTTTTGAGGACCCAAACGGTCTTTGTTTTTAATAAATTTGATATTGATAGAAAACTATGGATGTCTATTTTCATTTGGAATCAGTTTTAGGTCATTTGGAGATATATTTGAATTTTTGTGATTTTTCAAATAAGCAGAGGTCCGGCTGTCAGTTTCGGTAAAATTTTAGAAATCAAATTCAAAACTATTTTTGAGGGTCCAAACGATCTTCATTTTTTATGAATTAGGTTTCATTAGAAATATCTGGATGTCTATTTTCGTTTAAAATTGGTTTCAAGTCTTTTGGAGCTCTGTATGAATTTTTATGAATTTTTGAAGGGACAAAGGTCTCACTGGCAGATTCTGTCAAGATTTAAAATTTCATTAAACTGTTCAATTTTTATGTTGTGATGTTATTGAATGATGAAATAGGCCTTTGAGGTATTGCTATGATATGATGGATGTGTTTGATAAATTATTATGAGCTTTTGTTGATTTTATTATATTTATTACTCATGGCATGAACGGTTCTAAAGGCAAGCACCCGAGATCTCAATCGCGCGTCACCATTAAAAAATTTGAAAAGGTTAAATAAGGCGTTTAAGTAAGTACACTCTCACCTGCAATATGAATTAAAGATTTGAGAAGCATATGTTTTGATGTTGATGATGATGTTATGATGTTGTTAACTAATACTTCTGCTATGATGACGTTTTGATGAAAAGTTTATATTTGGTATGTATATGTATTTTATGTTTTAAAATGACGTTGTACACCATTGATGATGATGATGATGATGTTGTCTAGTGAGCGGACTTTTGTCACCATTGGTTTGGGATTTGCTACCCCAACTCTTCCGTGACTAGCGCGCTATGATGGTACAACGCTGGGCCCAATAAATGATGGTTTTAAAAGTTAAAAAGTTTTTAAATGATGTTTATATTTATGATGAATAAAGAAAATTGTTTATTTATATTTGTGAGATTTAAGTGTCTTACTAAGCCCTTGCTTATATAAGTTAATTCATGTTGCAGATAAAGGAAAGGGTAAGATGTAGTGTTGGAGGAGCTTGGAGCGGATAGCGGAACGATATGTGATAGGAAAACGGCAGGAACGATCATGAGATGGACATTTTTAATTTCCAATAAAGTTTTGAGACTTTAGTTTATTATTATTTGTTTGGATGTTCATATGGACTTAAATTTTATTTCATGAATTGAGTTTTAAAAATATATATACATATGTAAATTAATTATGAAGTTTAATTTTTATATAGCAAAAAAAAATTTTTTTTTCTAAAGTTTTCTAAAATTATCTAAGTAAAGTTTTCCGTTATGTAAATGTTTTTATTTCAAGCTTAATATTTTCCGTAATTTAATAAGAGATGGATGTTAACTAAGAAGTCAACTGTAACGATTCGTGAGGGGTCGTTACAGATATGGTATCAGAGAGGTTTCCTATTTCTTATCATGCATCGTCACGTATCCACTTCAAACTCCTTCAAGTAAGTAATTAATTAATTTCTTTAAATAGAAATGTAAGAATTACGAGGTGATGTTCTATTTATGGAAAGTTTGAATCCTGACTCGATATTCAAAAAAAAAAAGTCTCTTATTGACAATTTTGCTACTAACAGACGACTAAGATAAGATGGTACGCGGACGAGGACGTGCAACTCGAGGACGTGGTAACGGCCGAGTGCAAGTCGAAGATGAGGTTGCTGTGGAACCTAACTTGGTAGAAGTTATGGCACAGTTGCATCAAGACCAACAAAGGGGTCGTGGACAAGTTCGAAACGAAGCAATGGCAGAGCCTAATTTAGTAGAAATGGTGGTTCAACTTCAGAGGCAAGTTCAGGAACAACAGGCTCTCATTAACAATTTGCAAGCTAATGCAAACAGAGTTGAAGTCCCCATTAATCCACCGGCTATACAACTAGTGCAAGATAGAGGAGTTCAAGCAGCAACAAATCATGAGCCCTTATATCTGCGATTCAAGAGGATGAAGCCTAAGGAATTCAGTGGTTCAACTGACCCTTTGGTAGCTCAATGATGGTTGAAGTTGATCGAGTTAGTCCTTAATTTCATGGGTTTAACCGAGAATGAAAAAGTGAAGTGTGCTTCATACTATTTGATGGATGATGCTAGAATCTGGTGGGAAGGAATAGAGTTGAACAGGGATATAAGTCAGATGACATGGGAAGACTTTATCCAGGAATTTAACGAGCAGTATTTCAACATGTCTGTGACCAGAGAATACTATGACGAGTTTAATAACTTTCGTCAAGGAAATCTATCGGTGACAGAAGCTGTTAAGCGGTTCAACCAACTAGCACGCCTTTGTTCCCACATGGTGCCAAATGAAGAAGAACGACTGAGGAGAATGATCAGGATGCTGAGACCCGAGATTGCAGTGATTGTTGATAGCGGGACTGCTCCACCAACCACCACAGCTGAATGTGTCAGGTGTGCTCTTCATGCTGAATATCATCTGAATAAGCAAAAGGAAAGCCAGCCACATCAGAGCGAAGTCCCTAAGAACAACAACAACAATAACTAGAACCACGGAAACTTCAGAAATTAAGGCAGGTCTCAGGGAGGTCAGTGGAACAATAACAAGAGGAAGGGAAACTTTTCCAATCAGAGGAACCATAACAACCGTCAAGCAGGAGGCCAACCAACTAAGCAAGCCAAAAACATTCCACCTTGTTCAAAGTGTGGAAAGCTACATTTGGGGGAATGTTGTATGGGCACAAATCTATGTTATGGTTGCGGACGCGAGGGTCACCTGTCCAAGGATTGTCCGAATAAGACGTACCAGCCCTTCCAGCAAAGACAACAGAGAAACCCACCAGCTCAGGTCCACAGTATGCAGACTGTTCTTGAAGGGCCTCATATTTCCCAGGGACGACTTGAGGCTCCTCCACTTACTACCAATGCCAGAATTTTCACCATGACCAAAGAAGAAGCAGCTGTTGAGACTTCTACTATTGTCACAAGTCAGATACTTGTTCATAACCAGTATGCTAATGTTCTTTTCCACACAGGAGCCTCACACTCCTTTGTGTCTTCTACTTTTGCTAAAAGACTAGGAATAAATCAGGATATCTTGAGTCAGGGATTCACTACGACACTACCCTCTGGGGAAGTGATGATATCCACTCATTGGCTACGAGCAGTGCCGATGAGAATTGTTCATAGAGAGCTCTATAGTAATCTGATAGTGCTCGAGATGTTTGACTATGACCTAATTTTAGGTATGGATTTCTTAGGAAAGTGTAACGCGTCTATTGAATGCCGAAGACGTAAGGTCGTGTTTGATCTCAAAGGAGATGATCGATTTGAATTTATTGGTGATGCGAAGAAGAAGACGAAGTTGTTCCTGTTAGCAATGAAGGCTCGAAAGATGCTAGGCAATGGCTGTAATGGTTTCTTAGCCAGCATTGTGGATAAGAAGAAAGAAGACAAATTGAAACTTGAAGATGTACCTGTCGTACGAGATTTTGGTGATGTGTTTCCAGAAGACTTGCCAGGTTTGCCGCTAGATAGAGAAATCGAGTTCGAGATTGAGTTAGCACCGGGCACTGGGCCAATCTCTAAGGCACCTTATCTATGGCACCTGCTGGATTGAAAGAATTACATGAGCAACTTCAAGAGCTGTTGAACAAAGGTTTCATTCGCCCTAGTCATTAACCGTGGGGAGCTCCAGTATTATTTGTGAAGAAGAAGGATGGGACAATGAGACTCTGCATCGATTATAGAGAGCTAAACAAGGTGACCATAAGGAACAAGTATCCATTGCCGAGAATTGAAGATTTATTCGACCAACTGCAAGGTGCGACTGTGTTTTCGAAGATTGATTTACGATCTGGAGACCACCAACTGAAGATCAATGAAAGAGATATCCCCAAGTTAGCCTTTAGAACTCGATACGGCCATTATGAGTTTATGGTCATGCCATTTGGGTTAACCAATGCCCCTGCTGCTTTCATGGACCTGATGAATAGAGTATCTAAGGAGTTTCTAGATAAATTTGTGATAGTGTTTATTGACAACATTCTCATTTATTCAAAGACTCGAGACGAACATGAGAAACATATAAGGACAGTTTTACAGACATTGAAACAGCACCAGTTGTTTGCCAAATTCTCTAAGTGCGAGTTTTGGTTGGATCGTGTGACATTACTTGGTCATGTGATTTCTAAAGATGGCATAATGGTGGATCCTGCAAAGGTTGAGGTTGTCAGTAATTGGAAGAGACTAACCAACGCAAGTGAGATCAGAAGTTTCCTTGGTCTAGCAGGGTATTACAGGAAATTTGTGGCTGATTTTTCGAAACTTGCTATGCTGCTTACAACACTTACCCGAAAAGGAAAGAAGTTCGGATGGACAGAGGATTGCGAAAAGAGCTTTCAAGAGCTGAAGAGACGACTCACAAGTGCCCCAATCTTAACGATTCCGGATAGGGATGAAGGGTTTGTAATTTACAGTGATACTTCTAGAATGGGACTTGGTGCAGTCTTGATGCAGAATGGGAAGGTAATTGCCTATGCTTCAAGGCAATTAAAGGACTATGAGAAGAACTATCCTATCCACGACTTAGAGTTGGTTGCTGTTGTGTTTGCATTGAAAATATGGAGACATTATTTATATGGAGTCCGATGCCAAATATACACCGATCACCAAAGTTTGAAATACTTCTTTACGCAGAAGGATTTGAATATGAGGCAAAGGAGGTGGCTTGAGCTAGTAAAGGATTACGATTGTGAAATCCTATACCATCCGGGGAAGGCAAATAGAGTAGCTAATGCGTCGAGTCAAAAGACCCCTGTCTCGTTAATGTCCTTGAATGCGATGTCCAAACCTCTTCAAAAGGAGATTTTTGAATTTGGGCTAGAATTAATAGTTGGACAACTCTCTGCCATGACCTTGTCTCCAACTATTTTAGAGGACATTCGAAGTAAGCAAGACCTTGATCCAAGCCTTGCAAGAATTAAAAAGGAAATGCTCGAAGGGAAGTGCGAAGGATTTACTATGTTTGATGATGGAGTGCTAAAGTTTAAGGGACGTTTATGTGTTCCTAAGGACGAGAAGCTGAGGAAAAAGATTATTGAAGAGGCGCACAACACCCCATATACGCTTCATCCTGGTACAACCAAAATGTACGTGGATCTTAAGAATAGTTTTTGGTAGTTCGGAATGAAAAAGGATGTAGCACACTATGTGAAGCATTGTATGACGTGCCAACAAGTTAAGGCTAAACACCAAAAGCCAGGAGGAGTGCTCCAGTCAATTTAGATACCGGAATGGAAATGGGAAGACATTGCGATGGATTTTATTATTGGACTACCAAGGACTACAAATGGATATGATGCGATATGGGTGATCATCGACAGATTGACCAAGTTAGCACATTTTCTTCCTGTTCGAATGACGTCCTCTATGGAACAATTGGCGGAATTATATGTGAAGGAGGTCATAAGGCTTCATGGTGTTCCTAGATCTATTATTTCGGATCGAGATAGTAGGGTCACATCCCATTTTTGGAAAAGTGTTTAGGCTGCTATGGGCATAAAGTTGAAGTTTAGCACGGCTTTTCATCCGCAAACAGACGGTCAGACAGAAAGAACTAATCAGACACTTGAGGATATGCTTTGAGCTTGTACCTTAGACTTCAAGGGGAGTTGGTGTAAGTTTTTGACGTTGGCCGAGTTCGCTTATAACAACAGTTATGAAGCGACGATTGGGATGGCTCCATACAAGGCACTTTACGGAAGATGTTGTAGGTCCCCAATTTATTGGCATGAGGCTGGGGAAAAGAAGCTAGCGGAGTCAGAACTTAAGGAGAAAACTGACTTCTTCAATAAGACAACCGAAGCATTGAAAGTGATTCAGCAGTGGATTGCCACAGCTCAAAGTAGGCAGAAAAGTTATGCGGATGTACGTCGAAGGCCCTTAGAGTTTGAGGTTGGAAACTTGGTGTTTATCAAGGTCACCCCGATGAAGAGTGTGATGCGATTTGGGAAGAAAGGCAAGCTTAGTCCCAGGTACGTGGGACCATATATGGTGATTGAGCATATCGGCAATGTGGCATACAAGTTAGATTTGCCTCAGGAGATGACGTCCATCCACAATGTATTTCATGTTTCGATGTTGAAGAAGTATGTACCGGATCCATCTCATGTCATTCAACCACAATCGATTCAGATTCAAGAGGATATGATTTATGAAGAAAAACCAGTTGAGATTCTTGATCGAAAGACAAAGACCTTGAAAAACAAAGAGATTTCCTTAGTAAAAGTTCTTTGGCGTAATCACAAGATGGAGGAAGCTACATGGGAGCGAGAAGACGGTATGAGAATGAATTATCCGAAATTATTCTAAGTTTCGAGAATGAAACTTTTATAAGGTAAGAGGGATTGTAATGCCCTAAACGCTAACTAACAATAATATTAGAAAATTAACATTAGAGTTAATATTGGTAATGTGATGAGATAGAAACTTCGTAATCCTAATGTTATGTTGAGTTATTTTTTTCAGGCAACGCGATGAGGACTCGATGTGCTAAAACAAAGTTTATGCCAAATTGATGAATATTTTTTTTATGACGACTTGATAATTTTGTGTGATGGCTTAAATATACATAATAAAGAAATTGTTGCATTTATTTTGTAAGTTATATAAAGCATATAATATATATATATACCATATTTAGCTATACGGTTATATTACATGTTTATATGTATATACTATATGTATGTATATTTCATTTTTACATATATACAGATTATACTGTATATATATGTATGTTTTTATATATATATATAGCATATATATATTAAGTTATTTGATTAGTCAAATATATATATATATAATATTATATGCATACATATGTGTGTTATATGTGGCATGCACGGTATAAGGGGGAAAGGTATAAAGGGGAAGGTAATTGCAGCCGAAGGAAGGAAAGAAAAAAAAAAAAAAAAGGAAAAAACTTCTCTAATTCCCATTCAATTTCCTCTTTTATCTGACAATTTTCCTACCCAAAATAAGTTTTTGACAGCCAATTAGCATTCAATTGACTTCCAATTGAAATCCACAAAGTCCACACCCTTTTTCTTCAACGCTCACTCTTTGCACCATAGTCTCCCTTTCCTTTTCATTCTAATTATCTTTGTCTGCTCTCTCTCTTTTCCTCACACGCACAAACACAGAGAAAAAGAAAAAAAAAAAAAAAAAAAGAGAAGAGAATCCGCCAAACCTCTAAATTCTTCCAAACTGAAAATCAAAGGATTTCAAGGTATGTTTCGGTATTGTTTAATGATGAGAGTGGTTTTGTTATTTATTTTAGTTTGAGATTCTTTGAGGGATTGGATGATTTTCTTGATGAGTGTCTTTATGTGAGTTTGAAGAGAGGATGAGAAATATTTATCGAATGATGATCAAAGGATGGCGATAAGGTTGATTTTGTGAACAAGGTGAAATTAGGGTTTTTGATTTCTTGATGTATGATTTCATTGATATGATGATTGAATAATTTTATGTGTTAGAAACATGTCTTAGGGCTGTTTTGTGTGTGTGTGTGTGTATGAATCATATACATTGTGATGATATTTTTTTTATATACTTTTAATGATTTTCGGATTTGACCATTGTTACTGGAATTTCTAGATTTTATGATAAGTTTCGAAAGTACTTTTAAGGATTCAAAGAGTCTCCAGTTTTAACAAATTTGGTATTGTAGGAAAGCCTTGGATGTCTATTTTTATTTGAAATTAGTTTCATATCGTTTGGAGATATATGTGAATTTTTATGATTTTTCAAAGAGGCAGAGGTCCGACTGCCAGATTTTATAAAATTTTAGTGATCCATTTTCAAAACTGTTTTTAAGGACCCAAATAGTCTTTGTTTTTAATAAATTTGATATTGATAGAAAACTATGGATGTCTATTTTCATTTGGAATCAGTTTTAGGTCATTTGGAGACATATTTAAATTTTTGTGATTTTTCAAATAAGCAGAGGTCCGGCTGCCAGTTTCGGTAAAATTTTAGAAATCAAATTCAAAACTATTTTTGAGGGTCCAAACGATCTTCAATTTTTATAAATTAGGTACCATTAGAAATATCTGGATGTCTATTTTTGTTTAAAATTGGTTTCAAGTCTTTTGGAGCTCTGTATGAATTTTTATGAATTTTTGAAGGGACAAACGTCTGACAGGCAGATTCTGTCAAGATTTAAAATTTCATGAAACTGTTCAATTTTTGTGTTGTGATGTTATTGAATGATGAAATAGGCCTTTGAGGTACTGCTATGATATGATGGATGTGTTTGATGAATTATTATGAGCTTTTATTGATTTTATTATATTTATTACTCATGGCATGAACGGTTCTAAAGGCGAGCACCCGAGACCTCAATCGCGCGTCACCATCGAAAAATTTGAAAAGGTTAAGTAAGGCGTTTAATTAAGTACACTCTGACCTGCAACATGAATTAAAGATTTGAGAAGTATATGTTTTGATGTTGATGATGATATTATGATGTTGTTAACTAATACTTCTGCTATGATGACATTTTGATGAAAAGTTTATATATGGTATATATATTATTTTATGTTTTAAAATGGCGTTGTACACCATTGATGATGATGATGATGATGTTGTCCAGTGAGCGGACTTTTGTCACCATTGGTTTGAGATTTGCTACCCCAACCCTTCCGTGACTAGCGCGCTATAATGGTACAACGTCGGGCCCAATATATGATGGTTTTAAAAGTTAAAAAGTTTTTAAATGATGTTTATATTTATGATGAATAAAGAAAATTGTTTATTTATATTTGTGAGATTTAAGTGTCTTACGAAGCCCTTGCTTATATAAGTTAATTCATGTTGCAGATAAAGGAAAGGGTAAGATGTAGTGTTGGAGGAACTTGGAGCGGATAGCAGGACGATATGTGATTGGAAAACGGGAGGAACGATCATGAGATGGACATTTTTAATTTCCAATAAAGTTTTGAGACTTTAGTTTATTATTATTTGTTTGGATGTTCCATATGGACTTAAATTTTATTTCATGAATTAGGTTTTAAAAATATATATACATATGTAAATTAATTATGAAGTTTAATTTTTATATAGCAAAAAAAAAATTTTTTTTTCTAGAGTTTTCTAAAATTATATAAGTAAAGTTTTCCGTTATGTAAATGTTTTTATTTCAAGCTTAATATTTTCCGTAATTTAATAAGAGATGAATGTTAACTAAGAAGTCAACTGTAATGGTTCGTGAGGGGTCGTTACACCACGCCCGCCCCTATCACCACACATTCAACTCTCTCCTTCGGAACCTCCGCCGTCGACAATGCCCTCCCCACCACCATCAGAAATTCCTCCTTGCAACAACACCTCTGACGGCACGCTTCAGCATCGTCTTCCTCAACTCGTCCGTTCACTATTCAATTCGCTAGTCGTTTGTTGCAAAACTGTTAGCCATGTTTATAAGTTGAATTGAAATACAATTTTTTTAATTTTATTTATTTATTTTTTTTTAAAGGAGAACTGCTTGTGGATTTTAGTTTTAGTTTTAGTTTTTTTGTTTTTAATTATTGAAGTTGTTTGATTTTTTAAAAATTAATTAAATTTTTTGTTAACAAAAAAAAAAAAAAAAAGATAAAAAAGAGTTGTTAGATTGGAGTGTTGCTCCATTCAATAAAGCTTAGGCCTATTTCGATTTTGAGATAAGTTTTGGACGTTGGGTTGGAAACGGAGTTTTGAAGGTTAGGTGAGAAATGTGGGTTGTAATACAAGTTAAAAAAAAAAAAAAAAGG